>JBCEWC010004447.1:0-27321 GCA_038996855.1 Solanum aculeatissimum | reverse complement strand
AGAGCCATAACAAGAGACTATGTGATCACAAGCCTTAACATATCATATCATAACAAGAGGGTCATGCCCTTAAAAAGAGTTTCATCATAACCATACTTCAATGCATATGCCATGAACGAGGAATCAAGTAATGGGTAATGGAGGATTCAAACTTTAAACCACAATTCAATAGATACATTAACATAATTCATGAGAAAATCCTAATTTCAAGCATAATGCAATTTACCCATGCATATTAAACCATTAAAGGGACATGCACATTAATCCTTCAAGAACTTTCATGCATCTCAATAAAGTAAAACTTAAATCAACGTTAAATCACCTAATTTCTACAACCCACAACTCAATGCAATGAAATACATCAAAATTTAAAGAATCCATCATTAAAGAAAACTAAAATTTATAAATTAAAGAGAAGGGTTCTTGGGTCTTCATGTATGAAAGGTAATCCATGAATCAAACCCACATACCTTGAGATTAGCCAAGAGAATTGAATGATTTTGCAAGAAAGATAATTTTTCTCAAATTTTTTCAAGCTTTCATCAATGAAGGTCAAGAGGATTGAGAGAATTTTGGTGAGGTTTGAAGAGTGTTAGAATGGATGAAAGGGGATTAGGGTTTGAATTAGGGGAGTTACGAGACCTTAGAAAGGCTAAAAGGGGCATAAGATTTAATTAAATTATGAATTAACCATTAATGAAAAGGAGGGGATCACAGAACATAGGGTCTCATCGAGGACCCCCAGGTGTCATCAAGAAGCTCACGAACCGTGAGCTTGTCCGTGAGACCTCACTTGGTCTCGGCTTCAGCTTGAACTCTCGAAGGACTTTCTGGACAAACTCACGAGGGGCCTCACGGACCGTGTAGCTTCACACGGATCATGTACTGGTCCGTGGAGCATCACTTGGTCTGGAGTTCAGCCCCAAACCTTGGCCAACTCTCTGGACCAACCCACGGGATCCTTCACAGACCGTGAAGGCTCACACGGACTGTGAAGTGGTCCGTGGGGCCACACTTCATCCATGGCTTGGCCCCCAACCCCCAGGAGAAGACTAGACCAACCCACGGAGGCCACCACGGACTGTGGACCACCAAATGGTCCATGGTCCAACACTTAGACCTCAATCTAAAACCCTTTTCCAGCATACTTCCAATTACTGGCTGTCTCACTGCAAGGGCCATAACTTTCACATTCAAACTCTAAACGGAGTTAAACCAGTTGCGTTGTGAAGATAAATCAAAGATCTTCTATTTGATATATAATAGACCACACAGTTCATCCTTTACCACAAGATATTCCCTCTTAAAGTCAGTGTTGCTTAACGGCCTTACAACCTTCCACCAAAATAATTCCTTTGAATTTGGCCACTTGGATACGACCCATGACTACCAAGATTCAATCATGATAAGCTCAACACTAACCTTGAACAACCATTACAAAGTTCAAATTTTTTTTTTATTGTTGCACAAGCATCAAGGACATATGATCTAAGTATGTACTATCAAAAAAAGAAAAGAGGATCAACAACAAAGAAAGGATCAGGAAACTGGAAAAAAGAAGCAAGAAAAAGAGGATAAGGATAACAAAACACTATTGATACAAGTGACAGTACTAAGCACAAAGGAAATAAAAAGAACAATTCAAACTCTCTGCTCCGTAGCAGCCAGGATAAAGGGAAAAACATCCTTGATAACTAGTGGAAAGTTCAAAATAAAAATCTCGGCAAAATAGTCAAGCAAATCAATAAAGGAAGGCAAATGTTGTATTCCAATTTGAGGCTAAGTAGGCAGGTAATAACCCTCTTAATACTCATGATAACTATATAGATTTCACTTTGTAGGATCAGGCTAAGAATCACTCAAAGGATATGGAACAAGAAAAGGTTGACAACAGCAAGAAGGAGGTTACAATAGCTCTACAGGATGCTACTAACTTAGGGGAAACCCTTACTAATGATAAGGATATTAATGGGGGAAAACAGAACCTTTCTAACTTGCAGGATGGAGTACCCAGAGAGAGGTTGCAGTCATCTTTTTTGCAGGAAAAACCTTTAAATAACTAAAGAATGTAATCTTCTACTCGTGCTACCATTTCTAATTAACATACTTTCAAAGAATTTACTCCCAACCAACTAGATGAAGCCAACAGAAAGATTAATGAAAGAAACATCAAAGAGGGTGTGACAAAGGATCAGGGATCCATTGCCAACACTAGCACTTAAGGTATTTTTGGAAAAAAATAAGCTTAGCAAAAAAAGAAGAGATGCTTTAAAGAAAAGTCAGGATGATATTAAGAATACCAATATGGATCAGATAGATGATATCAATAATAATTCTCTTGACATCACCAATTACTTCATAAATCAGAATGTGAGGAAAATGTCCCCTATGTTGATCCTGAGAAATCTCCTGATATTGATAGTAGAAATGGTAATGATAAGGATTAATAGGGCGAGTTTGTTGTTATCAACTCTGAGGATGAGATTGATACTATGAAATAATTTAAGAAAAGTAGAGTTGATGATGATAATGAGCAACTGATTAATGTCTCCATAACTATTTTTTATATAAGCTGTGATGAAGAAATATATCAAATTTCTTTGAAGCAGGGCTTATCACATAGAGGAAAACACAAAGCCATGTTTGAACCCAAGGTTACTAATACCTCGAAATCTTCCATCATAAGTAGACCAAGGACAAGGTCTTTTCAGTCCAAAGAATCCCAATGATTAGTACACTTCTATTGAATATAGAAGGCATCAAGACTAAAGATGCCTTCAAAAGAATTCACTATCTTAGAAGTATCCACAATATAACCTTTATTGCTTTACTAGAACCATTCTCTAACACTTCTCACATGCAGTAATTCAAATCTCAGCTACACATGAATTATGTTATCTACAATCCTAATGGAAAAATATGTATTTTCTAGACTAGGATTATGTATTGTAATGTGATAGACAATGATGAGTAATAGATCACTTGTGAAATCAGTCAAAACACCATTAGTGTCATTGAAGCTTGTAGACTGGTGGACTTAGGCTATAATGGGCATCAATTTACCTGGTCCAACTTGAGGTATTAGGTAGAGGGTCTAGAAAAGATTAGATAGAAGCATGATAAATGACAAATAGTTAGAGGAAATGCCTCATACTGCCATTACTCACCTATCTTATGTTGGTTTTTGTCACTACCCCTCACTTATGGAGATAGTGTCGTCCAATTAAAACCATATCAAATACTTCAGGTTCCTCAATTTTTGGACTAGTTAGTCCACCTTTTTGGATACTATTAAGAATTGTAGGAATAAGGAGATTGATGGGAATCCCATGTGGATCTTTCAACAAAAAGTGAAAAGACGTGTTGTCACCCTCAACAACTAGTCAAGGACACCTTTAGAGTTGTTTATGCAAAGGTCAAAGACTTTGAAGAAAGAACTAGAAAAGTTGACGAAGAGTTGGTTACCAACAATAGTGAGAAAAATCGGACCAATCATCATGCTCTTACTGCTCAATACATCAAATACCTGAACTAGAAGATTCCACCATTAGACAAAAGGCTCAACTCCAATGGTTTGGGGATGGTGACATGAACACTAGATATTTTCATGCCTTCTTCAGAGGTAGAAGAAAAAGGCTTCATATTCACAAGATTTAGACTGATCAAGGAGACTAACTCCATAGAAATGAAGATATTGCTAAGGCTGTCTGTGAACACTTTCAACAGATTTTCAAAGGAAAGGATAAGGTGATCAATGAGAAGATTCTGGAGTATCTTCCTACATTGGTTATAGGGGATCAGAATAGAGATCTGCAGAGCATGACTTTTATGGAAGAGCTGAAGAAGGTGATCGATCTTTTCCATGAATTCTGACTTTGTAGCAGGACCAGATGACATGAATGGGTAGTTTTACTAGGTTTTCTAGGACATTATCAATATTTATTTACTCAATATGGTCTATGATTTCTTTTGTGGTCATTCTATGCCTAAATACTTTAGTCATACTTGTTTGGCTCTTATTTCTAAAGTTAATCATCCTAATAGTTTGTTTGATTTTTGACTTATTACTCTAAGTAATTTCACTAATAAGATTATTTCTAAAATTCTTTGTCTTAGATTAACTCCTATACTTCCTGCTTTAATCTCCACTAACTAATCTGGCTTTATGAAGAATAGAGGCATTACTGAGAATATCATACTGGCCCAAGATATCATACACCATATCAAGAAGCCTTATAAAGGTAGAAATATGGTTATTAAGGTTGATACGACTAATGCCTATGATATGGTTTCTTGGTCATATACTTGCCTGGTTTTGAGGAAATTTGGCTTCTATGAGAGATTCATAGACATGGTATGGAGAATCATTGTTGATAATTGGTATTATATTATTATTAATGGTGCTAAACATAGGTGTTTCCACTCTACTAGGGGCTTGAAACAAGGTGACCCCCTTTCCCCTGCTTTGTTTATTTTTTATGCTGATGTTTTGTCTGGACTTTTGAACACGTTGCATAATCACCATCAATATCATATATTCTACATGGAAAGGAATGGTTCTCAAATTAATCACTGGAGGTTTGCTAATGACATTATTATCTTCACATCTGACAAGAAAGCTTCTTTGAGCCTCATTATGAAGACCATTAAAACTTATGAGAAAGTCTCTGGACAACAAGTTAAAAAGAAAAAGGGTCATGTCTTGGTTCATACTAGTCCTTTACTCTCTACCATCAGAAGAATTAAGAAGATGACTGGCTATAGTCATAAATACAATCCTATCACTTACTTTAGTTGTCCTTTTTATATTGGGAGGCCAAAAAACTCTTATTATGTTAGTTTGGTATCAAAGGTGGTGGCTAGGAGTACTAGGTGGCAGTCCATACTTATTAGTTATAGAGGAAAAACAGTTCTTAGTAGGCATGTCCTTCAAGATCTACCTATTCACCTTTTAGTTGCTGTTAATCCTCCTAGTAATATCCTGAAGCAGATTCAAGCCATTACATCTGATTTTTTTGGGGGGTGGAAAGAGATTAAGAGGAAGCATTGCTGGTCATCCTAGAAAAATCTCAGCTTCCTTATAATGAAGGAGGAATTGGAGTGAGACAACCCAAGGATACGGCTCTATCTTTTCAATATAAAAAATGGTAGAACTTTAGAGCTAAAGAATCATTGTGGGGGGACTTCCTCAAAGCAAAATACGATAAAAGATCCAATCCTATATCTAGAAATAGGATCCTGGAAAAATTTTGGCTTGGAAGCAAACGATGAGGAATAAACACAATATTGAGAAGAATATCCTGTGGAATATTAACTTTGGATCCTTTCTTTTCTGATGGGATAACTGGCTTGGAATTGGCCCCCTAGTCAATTAAGGAGATGATAATATTAGACCCAATAGTATTAAAGTCTCTACATTCATTATTGATGGACAGTGGAATGAAGATAGGCTCCATGATATTCTTCCACCTCAGATGATTCCAATAATCTTGGCTACTCATTTCTATTTTCAACCTTTACATCCTGATCAGGCCATCTGGAAGCCTAATGCTGGTGGTCAATTCTCTTGCTCCTCTTCTTAAAACTAGATTAGAGAAAAAAAGGAAATTTCTACCATCAACACTCTTACTTGGAACAAATTGGTTCCTTTTAAATGCTCCTTCCACTTATGGATGACCTTTAGAGGGAAAGTTCCCACGAATGACAGAATTATCAAATTTGGCTATAATCCCTCTGATTGCATTTGTTCCCAGCAAATAGGACAAGATAACATTGATCATATCTTTGTCTCTGGCCTCTTGGCAAGGAAAGTGTGGGATTACTTTGCTAACACCATGGGCATAAAGAGAGATTATGTCCTTCTCAAGAACTTGTAATGAAATAGTGGGCAGTCAGGGCCAGGAATAAGGCTCATAAAACCATTATTTAGGTTACACTCATCCTAATTTTCTGGCATCTGTGGAAGAATAGGTTTAATGCTAAATATGGAGGAACGAATTCTAACCCCCTCTAAGTTCTATTATCCATCTTAAAATACCTCTCCATAAACCTTGACATTGATTACCCCTACATCAAATGGCCTCATAACTGGATTAACCTGATCCAAATGATTGAGAACAGTGTTCATGATATCAAGGTCACTGCAATTTCTTAGATCATGCCTCTTGCCAAGATAGTTAAGCTCAACACTGATGGAAGCACCCTCAACAATACTAACAACATAGGTGGAGGTAGAATTCTCAGGGATGAGAAGGGGGATCTTATCTTTGTCTTTATAGCTCCACTGGGAGAAGGCACTGATAATGAGGCTGAACTAAAAGCTGATATGTTTGGACTAACCTATTATTTACAAATGAGATACACTCAAGTTATCCTAGAAACTGATTCAGAGCTTATGGTAAAATGGACCACAACAAATAATGTTGTTCCTTGGACCTTCAATCAGCAGATGACCAGAGTTCATCACATCATCAGACAGTCTCAAGAGTTCAATTGCACCCACATTTATAGAGAAGCTAACTGCACGGCTTATTCATTGGCAAAAACTATAACAGTTTCTCTACTCCTCAACTTTTCTTTACAAGAAATGATCTTCCAAAAGACACAAAGGCTTTGTTTGATTTGGACATCATAGAGCTGCCTAATTTTAGAAGGAAGAAATTGAAAATAAATAAAGAACCTTCTTGATCTTGATAGTATAGCTTATTCTTGTAAAGGGAGAGTCTCCCTTATTTATACTTTCCTAGATTTGTAATAGGAGGAGTCGTCTCATAGGTGCATAGTTTAGATTGCCCTTCTTGTACTGGAACATAGAAATATCTAGTAGGCCTTCTTGAGTTCCACCTTTAATGGAGGTAAGATTTATGTCCGCCTTCATTGTACTTTTTTTAAATTAATGATAAGGCCAGGATGTTTTGCTCAACCCGTGACCCCCACGAGGGTCGTTATATATAAAAATGATATATATAATGTCCTTTAAAAAATGTTTAAATAGTCTGTGCAAAATAATGAATGTTTTCTACCAAGTTGCACTCGACGACAAGGATGATCATCACCGAGTGCGTTAGTGATGTGTTGAGTATGCACTTGATCGCTTTTCTCTGCATTTCCTTGAAGGCTTGAGTCTCTGTACGATTAGGTGATGGTCCATTACTTTACCGTTCATGTTTGGTGATTCTCCAAAATTTATTCTACATCGCCCTATTATCATGAGCTTGGGGTCCTGAGTTCTGCAACAATAGGCAGTTTCCCTAGCCATTCGGCGATACGCCGAATACATTTGGCGATGCCGATTTTGACAGCATTTTTTTCTTGAATTTGAGACTTGGTTGCTGAAATATAAAGCAATATCACCGATCATTTGGCGGTACGCAAAATAAGTCAGCGAAACCGCTTTTGTTTGCCCTTTTTTACACTTTTGCTCCATTCCCAAGATTTGTTGAGTATTGTCCACTTGTGCACTTTTAACTGCATTGCTAATATATCACAAACATATTAGTTAGTATTTGGAACATAATAACATACCAAGGAAAATATTTCTTCACATTCTAAACCCAAAATGAGTCAGAGATATGGACTCATTAACAATGTTGTGATGAGGCTATGAAATAGGAGTGAAATTAGGATTTGCTTTGCTCTTTTAAGGATATTTGGGGAAATTATCAGACGAAGATTGATTTTCTGGTGGTCCATGATGCATCCAACTAATGCTGCTTCTGAATGTCAAAGAATCAACTCATTTTTGGATGACATAAGGTTACTACTACTAAACCTAAACCAAAATTGTGCTAGAATGTTTATTTTCTTTCTTATTAAAGATAGCTCCTCACTCCAACCACAAAAAAAGGTAGTATGCCAATCATCAGACCCAACCAAAATTTCAAATCATCCAAGGTCTCCTTCTCCACCATGTCAGCCAAGTTATGTCAGATTCGGAAGGTGCATTCTAAGAAGTTATTTATATTTATTTCATTGCATGGGATAGGTACCCCCCACCTCCACAACATTAATCGATTTTAGAGAAATCTTGTTTTAACCCCTTCTATTTGGGATAACTTTGGGATATACGTCATACAACTCCCAAATCCAACTTTAAGATGTAAGGATCCTTAGGTGTGGTGAAACATTCAAACTTATGGAACTTCAAAATGGACCACACATCGAGATACCTTTCAATTACCCTATCCGTGGACAATTGAACTACCTAGATCTGGGACCAATCCATGGCATGACGAATGTGACACCCAAAGGAATCCCATCCAAGCTTCGTGTTCATATTATAAGCAATCATAAGGTAATATAAGCATACATTAGAGAATAGGAAAGTGAAAGTACATGAAAGTAAGAATGACATAGTTTGCATAGGGAGTACATGTCAATCCATTAAGTCCAAATCATTCCTCTACATCTTAGACCATGGTGGGGTCTAACACATAGCTCACTAACTCACCCTCAGGAGTACATCAAAGGAAATAAAATGATTAAGGCTCAACATAAAGAAAGGCATCATAAGGGGTTTGTTCTCGAAGCATAGGAACTCTCCAAAAAGTCTTCAAGCTCGAAATCTGAATCTAGCCACGAAATGGAATAGTCTTTTCATCATCCATCCCTACATGGTTAGATCATGTAGGCAAGAATGTAAGCGTTAGTACATAGAATGCACTAAATATGCAGGTATTCCATGAATCAAAGGACATCATCATAGTATCAATATGCATAATCATAAGTAATAGGATAAGGACACATTATGTATGAGCAATACAAGTTTAAAATCATGAGAAGAGCCATCATAAAACCTTTCATCATCTTAATTTACATATATGAGAATAAGATCATAGCCAACATTCATAAGACATGCAGACTATTACATGGAATCTCGATGTTCACTCTACATTGAGCGAAGAGGAGTCTACCTTGCCAAGGTAAACTCGATCCTCATCCCATTGACTATATCCTAGAATTATGAGAACCATCATTTAACCCCACCCTTTATGCTCTATCCTAGCATTATGAGTGTCCATTAAAAGCTATATGGATCCATTAGCATATATTTAAGGCATAAAAACATGAACATCATTCCTATGGTTGAACATAGATATGGGACTATGGAATATACTAAAGCCCTCTCAGTGCTAAGTCTTATCCCACAGAATACATAAATCTTGAATATATATATATATATATATATATATATATGGTTTCAACATAATTCATTCTTCATTAAAATCATACTTTTCATAATTCATAAATAATCATCAGTCTTTTACGAAATATCTTGTCATAAGAATAGTCCATCTACTTTAGCTATTCATAAAATGTGGGTAGACATTCCCACCTTAACATCATCATAAACATACGAGTTTTCTTCACCCTCTTGATCATAGCATCATCATTATCATAATCATAAATTATGCTTTTTCATATACTTGAAGTCATAACATAGGTCATCATAGGAGACTAGGTCGAACTGTGAGTCTATAAACAATTGATTCAAAATCATGCAATTAAATACGATTCATTAAGAAACATGCAATTTAAATAATTTGGGATCACTAATAAAGGATCCTATATGAAGCATTGAGCCGTAATCATGCATACTTTGAAATCACATACTTTTACTTGATGGCTAAAGGAGTGGATCATGTAGAGCTTTGGACCTGGCCTCAATTTATTATCATTTGGGACTCAACTCCAAAGATGGAGGCTCATGTGTAGGGGCTTTAGATGCAATATGGTTTGTTTTTCCATACCTGCAAAACAAGCCTAAACATGTGTGAGAATCAATATCATAAAAAAAGGAATCAAAATTAAAAATTAGAAAAACATGTTGGGTGGATAGGTCAATTTGCCAGCTGAACATATTTGGCAGATCGCCAAAGTGATTTGATATTCAAATAGATGGTCTCCTTTTCTACAATTTTCTGACTTCAAATCACTGTCACATTCGGAGATGGGTGTGAAAATTAGGTGATGCACCAAATTAATTTTTTGATGAAAAATACATCCCTTAAAGTGACAGAACTTAGCATTGAAAATCTTGAAAAAAAGGCAGTGTTAGTGACAACTCAACGCATCAGTGAATCAACTTTGACTATCAAAATGACCATCACTGAAATTGACTGGCAAGGCCAACATTCCCCAAAGTCTAAATTCAATCATATTGCAAAAAGAAACACAGGGGAAATTTCACAAATTTCCCTACTATCACAGTACCAACACATGTTTATAGGCTTATTACTATCCTACATTATCACCAGGGATACAAATTCGATCAAGCGATGACTTACCCTTATGAATGGCATTACCCAATCTATCATTGGGCAATTTCAAGTTGTTCAATGAAATCCGAGGTTCCTCAAACTTCACCCACAACCCATAAAGCAAAAAATTTCAATAAGCATGCACTATCAATCACAACATCAAGCATTTACGAAAAATATCCCAACAAAGGTTAGATAACAAAGCATCATAATCAAATTGGGGAAAATACCACTTCATTCAATGATTAGACAACATATTTATCAAATCAAACTCAAACCCATAACATTTACTCAATCAATTTCACAAATCATCAATAGAATCAAGAACCCAAGCAAAATAAGTACAGGGTTCTACAATCACCAAAACACATTATCCATATGTTTTCCCATAGGATTCCAACAATACACTATGATTCTCAACCTTTTAAAACCCTAATCATGCCCTTATCAATCAATATTATCTCAAAAATTTAAAAAGTCCAAGAGCATACCTCAATGATGATGTACTAAAAATGTAACGACCCAATTTTTTTTAAAACTTCTTATATTTGATCTTGTATGATGTTATACTGGTCATGATTGAATTTTGGTAGCCAGGGGTTGAGTTTGAGTGGCCGAATTCAAAATGAACCTTTTGGTAGCCTAGAGAGGTCGTTTGGGCAGTGTACTTTGAGGAGTCATAACTTTTGGTACGGGATGAGTGCATGGGTAATGGAGATTCAAACCTTAAAATCATAATTCAATAGGCAATTCAACATAATCCATGATAAAATTCCAATTTAAAACATAATGCAATTAACCCATGCATATTAAACCATTAAAGGGACATGCACAATGATCCTTCAAGAATTTCCATTCTTTTCATAAAATTTAAACTCAAATCATCATCAAATCACCTAATTTCTATAGCCCACAACTTAATGCAATGAAATACTTCAAGAATTAAAGAACCCATAATCAAAGAAAGCTAAAATTCATAAATTAAAGAGAAGTGTTCTTTGGGCTTCATGGATAGAAGGTAATTCATGAATCAAATCCACATACCTTGGAATTAATCAAGAGAATTCAATGGAATTGCAAGAAAGATGAACTTTCCCAAATTTCTTCAAGCTTGAGTTGAGAGAATTTTGGAGAGAATTTAGGAGTGTTATTTTTTTTTTAAAAAAGACCCTGTGGAGGGTTAGGGGCTGAGCAACACCCCCAGGTTTTAACATAAATAATTAAAGAAAGCAGAAAGTACATGGAGGGGGATATCGACCTTACCTCCTCCCTAAGATGGTACTCCATGACTTGCCTAAGTAGACTAGCCATGAGACCCTATTTGTAGTGAACAAACTAAGAAAATCCTAAGAGAGAACTCCTCTCATTGCAATATTCTAGGAAATCAATAAACAAGGGAGACTCTCCCCTTACAGTTTGAACAGAAAATAAGCACCTAAGTCTAATCCTAAACTCTATCCTACTGGACAGTATACTGGATCAGTGTAAGGGGCCCTTCTGACTGTGGTTGTGAGATGCATTTGCTAAGGTTGTTTCCTCATTCTCTTCAGTTGCTTCCTTCTAACTGAGAATACTTGCATCTTATCCATCTTCAGGTAAGCCTTGCACTCTCTTGGCATCTGACTAGCTTCATGAAATACTTGAGGTCTGTTAATTTGTTGGATGTATTTGGCTAGAGAATCCGTAATTTGGTTGGCTTCTCTCATAATGTGCTGACATTTGAACTCCCAGATTTGGGCCCTGTAGTATTGGATCCTATCAAGCTCTCTCTGTATCCTCCATGGAGGCTTTGTTGTGGGATGGATTCAGGAGCTAAGCATTTCAGCATCAACCTCCAGGTGGACTTTGGTGAATCCCATTTGAACACACTAATTTAATCCAATAGTTGTTGCTTGAGCCTCTGCTTGCTGGTTAGTACCTTGTCCCAATGGGTAAGCAAAGCAATAATAAGGCCTCCTTTTTTGTCCCTCAGAACTCCCCCTGCCCCTATTGTTCTAGGATTTCCTAAGGCACTGCCATTAGTGTTGAGTTTGATCCACTGGCCCTCAGGTTTAACCCACTGGACTAGAGTTATTCTTACATCATGGTGACATTTCTCCACCAGACTAGTAAGGTCTTTTCAGCCATAAGGCCAATCAATGTAAGGGAAGGTTGTCCTAATTAGCATGGACATGTCTCTAGCCACTATATATTTGACCTTGGTTGTGTTGGGGACTATACTATCATACTTAGCAGAGCACCTGCTTTTCCATAGGTTCCAACATATGAAGACTGGAGCTGCTTGCAACATAATCCTGTGGGCTTCATTTTTGTGTTTAGCTTCCCACCATTTTCTGATATTCATTCTCAGGGAGTTCACATCCATGTTGATGCTTAGAAAGGCAGCAAAGTAGTTCCAAATTTTCCTGGCAAAAGTACCACTCAGCAAGATATGTTCAATTGTATCCTCTCCTGGATTAGTACAGCAGTGGCAGTTAGAAGACTCATAACCAAAGTTGACCAGCTTTTCATTGGTAGGTAACTTCACCCTCATAGCCCTTCATAGCAGGAAAGAGCATTTGAAGGGAATAGATTTATGCCAAGTAAGCCTGTTAAAGTTGTTCTGATCCTTTTTCTCCATGACCAAATTGCAAGCTGAAGAGGTTTTGAATTCTCCATTGGTGTTTAAGGTCCAAATAGGTTTGTCAGGTATGCCACTGAGAGTCTGGATTGGGGTGTTGAGAATGTTGTCCATATACTGGTGAGGGGTTATTTCCCTTATCCTTTCCTGGTCCCATTGCCCATTTTGCACAAGATCATCCACTTTGGTGTTGTTAAATCTATGGCTAGCATCACTAAATTGTGCCAGGGGCCCCATCTCCAACCAATTGTCCCACCAAAAGTAACAATTTCCAGAGTAAACCTTCCATTGGATATGATGTTCCATCAGGTGTTTGTTGTACATCATATGTTTCCAAATCAGAGAGTCCTTTTTGTCCCCTTTCTTAGTCAATGGGTTGGCCCTCTGGCAATATTTGGCCCTCAAGAATTCAGCCCAAAGGGAGGTATTACTTCTGAAGTTCCACCAATGCTTAACTTGAGAAGCTTTACTCACATCATTCATGTTTCTAAAGCCAATTCCCCCTTCTGTTAGAGGAACACTGAGGCTCTTCTATGATGCCCAATGGTACTTCTTCTTTTGATCAAGTCTTCCCCAGAAGAAGTCTGCTGTGAGGCTTTGGATTTGTTTCAATGTGGTGGAAGGTGGAGAAATAGCAGCTAAAAGATGTATAGGTAGAGACTAGATCACGTGTTTGATTAGTGTAGCTTTCCCCCCATAACTCAAAATTTTTTACTGCCATCCTGAAATCCTGTTGATCACTTTAGACACCATATCTGAAAAATAGATAAGTCTTTGTCTACCTATATAAAAGGGGCACCCCAGGTAGGTGATAGGATCCTTTTTCTGCTTGAACCCAGTTATCTCAGTGATCCTCTCACAAATAACTTGATCAGTGCTGGAGATGACCATAAAATGGCTTTTACTCTTGTTAACCATTAGTCCAGAAATCCTTTCATAGGAGTCCAATATGCTGCCAGAAGTAAACAGAATCACATCATCAGCAAAGCTAAGATGATTGATTTGGGGTCCTCTCTTATTCATATAGAAGGCTTGAAAGTTAGGGTGACTATGGAGTCTATTCAGCATCCTAGACATTACCTCAGCCCCTAAGATGAACAGGGCAGGAGATAGTGGATCACCTTGTTTAAGTCCCCTAGTTGAATGGAAAAAACCATGCCTGACCCCATTAGTGATAATGGAATACCAGTTGTTGGTCATAATTCTCCAAGCTAAGTCAATGAATTGCTCCCCAAAGCCCATTTTCCTTATGACAATACAGATGTAGGACCAAGAGGCCCTATAATAATCAATTTAGGAGTGTTAGAATGGATGAAAAGGGATTAGGGTTTCATTTAGGGGAGTTAGGAGACCTTAGAAAGCCTAAAAGGAGCATAGGATCTAATTAAATTACAAATTAACCATTAATGAAATGGACTAGATCACTGAAAACAGTGCACCAGGGAAGGCACACAGTGTCCGTCTATAGGTTCAGGATCCGTGAACCTATCCGTGTGGATTCACTTGGCCTCTACTTCAGCTTGAACTCCCGGGGGACTTTCTGGATCACTTCACAAGGGGACTCACAAACCGTGTAGCTACACACGGACCGTGTACTGGTCCGTGGAGCATCACTTGGTCTGGAGTACTGCCTCGAACCTTGGCCAACTCTCTGGATCACTTCACGGGACCCCCTTACGGACCGTAGGGTCTTACACGGACCATGAAGTGGTTCGTGAGACTTAGTTCCAGCCTTGACCCATCACTCAACCCCACTCTATGGATCAACCCACGGACCCCCTCATAGGTCGTGAGCCTTCACACGACTCGTAGACCCTTCCGTGTGGTTCTGCCTTAGACTCAGGCTACTTCCCCTTTTCCAGAATCATTCCATACATGGGCAGTCCCAATGTAATGGCCAAAAATTTCACACTCAAACTATGAATTGAGTGAAACCAGTTGCGTTGCAAAGATAACTCAAATAGCTTCAATTTGATATATATCATACCACACAGTTCATCCCGTACCAAAAGATATCACTCTTCAAAATCTACTACCCAACTGGCCTTGCAACCTCACCAACCGATCCCTTTTGAATCCGGCCACTTAAGTACAATCCATGCCTACAAAAATTTAATCACGACCAGTTCAACACTAACCTTGACCAACCATTACGAAGTTCAAAAATATTTGGGTCGTTACAATGATGATGATGACGACAATGTTTGGAGACAGTTTGATGTTTTTAAAAATAAAGGTACAATGGATTAGTGAGATGATATGAACACATATGTTTGGAGTAGTATTGAGCACTGAACTAGATATGAGTATAATTAACTCAAACTCCATAAACTATATAGTCGATGTAGGATAGAGGTCATTCCTCTCTTTTCCCAAGAGAGGAAATTGATATTTGGATTTTGTAACAACTAGACCTAAAGCCTAGTCATCACACAGAGAATGAGGTACCCAAAGGCACCTCACCTAAGCAATCTATAATATCTCAAGCATTCATAGGCATAAAACTAAACATTTGCGAAAGTAAAATGGGGAAAGGGTCTATAGGGTCATATTATGCCAATGAAGCAACATTAAAAAGAAACATCAACATATATCCATAAAGCATACCGACTAAATCATCAATGGATAGAATTGGTAATGGTCAGTTTCTATCAAACAGAAAAGACTCTGATATTTAACAGCATAGAAAGTAAAAGCCTTAAAGGTAAAACATATACATAGTGTCTAAAATAAATAGCAAGAATGAAAAATGATAGAGACCTAAACTAAAAGTTCACCACAAAAATACTAGTCTCGAACTCCTAAAAACTAGCAATGAGCCTGTGGAAGAACACTTGCCCCTACATGGTTAAATCATGCAGGAAAAATATGTGTCAGTACTTTTGTAACTAAGTATGTGAGATGCAATGCAATATGAAATTGTAATGCCATCATTCATAAGTAAAACATATACAAACACTTAGGATGGTAAAAGAACATAAACATGAGCTTAAGCATGCATAAGGAATATCACTCGATATGAATGAGAATCATTGAGTAAAAGATCACATATAACGGAAGCATATCATAGAGGCATAAACTTATAGGAGTACACCTTTATCAACGTATATTACCATATGAGCTACTACAAGGAATCCAATATAACTACCTATGTTTGCACTAGGAGACCAGTTGTTGGGTGGAACTCCGTTATTTTGCATGAATCTTTATATAATATAAATGGCCTATGTGGATCCACTAGCCTAGCCTACAAGGGATCCTATGGTGGCACATAGTTAATGAGAAAAAGGTTGCTACTAAGGTTTCTTTACCAAACCCCATCACGATGCCTCATTCGGAGCTTAGTCATCCCACAGAATCCTTAATACATATACTTAGTCAATTTATAACACATAAAATCATAAGTACCAATCTTTGGAGTAGCTCAAACTTAAGGAACCACCAAGTTAGTATTGTCCTTTCATCTTAGGGACCTTCTTAAACATCTTTAAGGCAATTGTCAACATACTTATATCTTTCAAAAATCATAACTTTAAAACTTTTCCTAATCATCATAATGTATCATGTAAAGCTTAACTTGAAACATGGGGGCTAACTTCTTAAGTTGAAACACTCGTAAATCATGAAATCATGCATAAACAAGGAAAACATGCTTATTCAAAACATGATAAAACAATTCATACTGTAATACTTAAGCAAACATCATTGGGGTCATCATCATTAACTGGAAAAAATATATAAATAATTAGTAAAACATCATAGGATATCATTGAGACCATTTAAAAACATAAAGTATCATGAAATCTTCATAAGCATGCATATTAACTTAGAAGAACTTAAAGAAAAGGTAAAATACATTATGTGAGAATTTGTGGGTGAAAGGAGACCCACAAATCAAACTCACATACCTTGGTAAGCTTTAGGAAGAAGGAATTTTTTGTTTGAAGAAAGGGCCCCTTGAAACCCTAGCCTTCTTAGCTTGTTCTTCTTCTATGGGGAGTATTTCTTTTGCCTTAGAAATTTGAGAATGAGGGAATGAATAAAGGTCCTAGGGCTTTAAGGGCTGATTAGGTCCGATAGAATCCAAAAAATAACATAGTATAGGGTAAGAATTGGTAGAAATGACAAAGAATCCCTTCGTTAAAACTATCGAAAGAGATCTACGAATGCCCAATTATGGGTCATGGTTTGAACCACCAATTGTAGTCTTGTTTGTCCTATTTTCCTTTTTCAATATTTAAAAAGTTTTTGTCCATACAAACTATGAAAACCTTTTATATGGGTCATCCTTTCACCTATGGCTCGTGGTTGGACTTGTAGAGTCCTTTCACACTTAGTCAATTTTATTACTTTCCTGAACCTCATCTACGAAGGGTTTCTACGGATCATACAATGATCTACGGACCGTGTTGTTAATTGTAGGTCACCTTCCAGAAACTCCAAATTTTCTTAATGTCATGACCCCTCACTTACGACCCTATCTACGAGTCATCATTGGGTACCTAGGTTACCCCACGCTTCGAAAATTTTCCCCCCCTTTCCTAAAGTTCATGTTTAAGAGGTCAACCTACGGGTCATCATCGTGTCTATAGGTCATAAATTAGGTTCATGAATTGACCCCAAGCTATTTTAATTCCAACTCTTTTTTTCACTTTTATTCTCTAAAATTGAGGGTTGTTACAATATCTTCCCCTTGGGAACATCCCTAAATATACTTAGAGGCAGGATCTAAAGAGTCAATCGTCATCTAACAACCCAACATGCATGCAAAAATCCAACTTAAACATCTTTTCATGAAATTTTCAAAAATCCACATTCATAACATGTGTCAAAACAGTCAATAACCATAGAAATATGTGTATGAATCATGCAAACACTAAAATGCAAAGAATTGAGGCTTTAGGAAATAGTGATTTAATACCTTAGGCTTGAGTAGAGTGGAATAGAGATGGGTAATGCTTCAACATGTTTGCTTCTGCTTTCCATGTAGAACCCTCAACCTATTGATTCATCCCAAGCCTTTGATGGTATAGAATCTCAAATGGTATCTCTTCACACTCAAATTCTCTTCAATGTTCACATCATGTAAAGGAACTATGGATCTTGGATCACCTATGAACTTTGTCAACATAGATACATGAAAAACCAGATGGATCAAATGCATCTCATTAGGTAGGTCTAACTCATATACCACTTTTCCCATTCTACTCTCCACTTGGTAAAGCCCTACAAACCTAGGGCTTAACTTTCTTATTTTACCAAATCGGATCACACCTTTCATAGGATACACCTTCAAATAGACCCAATCAATAATTTGGAATTCAAATCCCTCCTCCTCATATAAGAGTATGAATTTTGCCTGCTTTAGTCCATTTGTAAATCTTACCTTATGATTTTAATTTTGCTCCATAGCATTCATGACTAGGTATGGTCCTAGCAATGCCACCTCACCGACGTCAAACCACCCAATGGGTGATCTACACTATCTACCATACAATGCTTCAAACAGTGTTATCCTAATTCTTGTATGACAACTATTGTTGTAGGAAAACTCAATGAGAGGCAAATAATCATCCCAACTTCTCTTGAATTCCAACACACAAGCTCTCAACATTTCTTCCAAAGTGTGAATAGTCCTCCTGGCTTATTCGTCATTTTGGGGATGGAAAGTGGTACATAACTTAACCTTATAACTAAGTACCCTTTGGAAAGAATTCCAAAATTGAAAGGTGAATTACACTCCACGATCCAATATAATGGACAATGGAACCCCATTCAACTCCACCAACTCTCGGATATACAAGTGAGCATAGTCTTCGACACTAAATGTCATTTTAATTGGTAAGAAGTGAGCCAACTTTGTGATATGATCCGCTACCACCCATATGGAGTCAAAGTGTTTTTTTATCCTTTGAAATCCCACTATGAAGTCCATATTGATATCTTCCAACTTCTATAAAGGAATATTTATGTATTGTACTAGGTCAACCGACCTCTGATGCTCAACTTTGACTTATTGGCGATATGCACACTTGGACACAAATTGGGCAATGTCTTTCTTCATTCCATTTCAACAATAGATCTCCCTTAAGTATTTATACATTTTTGTGGTACTAGGGTGAATAGCGAAGAAAGAGTTATGAGCTTTTTACATTATCAACTTTCTCAACTCGCTATTATATAGTGTACACAACCTCTTTTGATATTGGAGTACACCATCTCCCCCTTATGAGAAAACTTCTATCTTTCCTTCTTTCATCAAGTCCTCTAGTGATAACTCTGGACTCCTCTAGTATGGAACGAGCGGGTCGGCCATGCTCATTCCTCTACATCTAGTGATAACTCTGCTCTCCTCTAGTATGGAATATCATCTGCATGCCCTTGATGCACCATCTATTTTGCTCTACATCCGGTGATGACTCAGGTGCTCGAGGGCTGGAGGAAAATGCGAAGTCTGACCCCTAATCTTCACCAGACTCGGATTGTAACAACTTGAAATTTTTTTAACTTCTTGGTGGTTTATTAAGTTCTATTAGAACCTTTTTTAGTTGGATAGTGAACATCATGGGTCTTACTTATGTGGCCATGTCTAAAGGAATAGCATTGGTTAAGTTCGCTTGACATTTTGTGGAGAGTACTGACTTTGAAGAGTTATATCTCTTAGCACACTGTATGGACTATGACCTATAAAAATAAAGCTCTTCAAGTTATCGTTTCAATAAAATTAGTTTCACTCGAATCGAAGTTTGTATATGCAAGTTATGGCCATTACGGTGGGACTGTCTGTTCCCGAAGGCGTTCTAGAAAGGGAGGGCCAAAGTTGGCTAAGGTAGGGCCACACGAAAGGACCACGTACCGTATGGGGATTCATAACCCATGAGTCCGTCCATGGGTTGATCCAGAAAGTGAGATATGTGTTGGACCAAGGTCGGAACAAAGTAAGGCTCCACAGACTATTTCACGTTTTGTGTAATGCCTCACAGTTCGTGAGGGCACTCGTGGAGTGATCCAGAGAGTTTCTTGGACCCTTGGCTAGGACTCCTAGCCAACTGAGGTGTCACGGACCACTTCACGGTCCTTGTGATACCTCACGGCCCGTAAGCCAGTCCATGAAGTTGTCAAGAAAGTTTCCAAGGTTTTCAAGCCAAGGTCGTGACCAAGTGTATCCATACGGTTGATTTCACGGGCCATGGACTATTGTACGGTCCCTGTAGATGTTCTGCGACTCCAGTTCCCAGTTATTTTCCCCATTTTGTTATTTAATTGATCTTTGAATCATTTTAGTCTTTCTAAACTCTCCTAAAACACCTAAATTAAACCTTGATTGCCCTAATTCATCCAATCTCTTGAATCCCTCTAAACTATTCTCTCAATTTGCTCTCAATTTTCTCTCAACCTCCATTGAAGACAAGCTTGAAAACTTGGGAAAGTTGGATTCTTCTTCAGATTCTTCTTATTCTTATTGAGTAATTAAAGTTATGTGGGCTTGAATCATGGTTACTCTTTCAACCATGAAGACCTCGAACTCCTCTTTTCAATTTTTATGAATTTTGACTTCCATTAAAATTGGGTCTTTTAATTTACGAATATTTTGCTTTAATTAAGTTGTGGATTGTGTTAATTTATTGATTTCAAAGTGAATGAATCCCCTTATTGATGATTCCCATTGATTTTACGATGTTTCAAAATGCATGTCCCCTTAGTTCTTCAAATCAAGTATGGGTATTAATGATTTTTTTAAAATTGATGATTTTACTATGCTTTGGAAATGAATTTCTTGTATTGATGATTTAAATGATGATATCCCATACCCATGATACTCTTGATCATCCATGCATTACATTCATGAGCATGAAAGGTTTGTTATAATGAAACTCTTGATAAGGGTTGGGCCCTCATGTTATGATATATTATGGGAAATGACTAAATGTGATCACATAAAGTCTATGTTATGGCTCCTTGATAAATTATGGGTGTTTACACCATTATGATATGATATTATATGTTATGATGATGCATGATATGATATGTTATGTAGATGAGCTACTCCCATTGCATTGGTCTCGGAAAATGGCTTTTGGAAACTCTTGTTGGCTTTTGAGCCTAATTATGGAAAGACTTAAACTATGATTTGGCTTATAACCAATTTATGCATTGTTTTGAATGAAAGGTCAAATCTCCATTTTGAAAGCTCGTATATATATATGTATTCCTTTGGGATGAGACTTAGTACCAAGGGATTGGAGTAGTAGGTGGGTCATCCCCAAGGGTCCTACTCTTTTCCGTCAAACCATGTGCCACCATGGGTTCTCCCTTGATGGGATTGACTTGTTATGTATCCCCTTGTTTAAGGGTTGACTAGGGATCTATCTGGAAAGTAGTCTGATTCCAAGTAGTAGCTTGCTTGGTCTCTCTTGTTGTCGGTTGAGGTCGCATCCCCGCTATGATATGTATATTGGTTTGCACTTCATGCATCACGACATGACATGGCATATTGTTATGATATGAATTCCTTTGGCTATGTGCACTCCTTTACGTACCATGTGTGCCTTTTTCATCGAGTCTTTTTATAGGCTCATATGCATGTGCATGGCATACCTACATACTTAGTGCATTATATGTGCTTACCCATACTCTTGTCTATATGTTCTAACCATGTAGGGACCGGAGATGATTTCCTTCCACCGTTGGACGTTTAGCGGAGACTTGAAGTGTTACTTGTGGTGAGCCCTATACTCCAAGGGCAATACCCAATTTCATCTACCCAGCCCATTTCTCCTCTTCCCTAAAATGTCCCAGCCAGCCCATTCTTCTCTTTTCTTCCAGCCCAACCCGCAACCCACTCTTTTCCCCTTTACCCCACAGTCGAAAATTCGGGCGACCCCATAGCCCTAAATCGCGGCACTGAAAAGCAAAATATTACGACCGACAGTGACCCACGACCTCGAAATCATGGTATTTGACAATATACAACAACCTTTCGGATTTCCAATTTCAATTTTGAATTCGAAATCTCCTCCCCCCAAAAATTCCCATTTAATCCCTCGGCTTTCCCCATTTTTGAACCCGAATTTTCCCCTATAAATTCCCCTTTCTTGTTTACGAATGAAAGGCTTCTTGATCCCCAAAAACGTATTGAAAATTTATGTTTTAGCAAATTTCTAGAAATTCAGGCATCTTGAAAGTTCCAAAGACCGGAACTTTTGATTTGGAAGTCAGAGAGCCCATCTGCTTAGCTTCTGTTTTCACGGTGAAGTTTCGTAACACAGCTCGTAGTCTCAGCCGCTGCTCCGCAAAAGGTAACCCCTTCCGAGCTCACTATTTTCCTCTTGTTTCGAGTTGTTTAAGTGATTTAATTATGTTCCCTTAGCTGGAAATTATGAGACTGATTTTTCGTATGTCTGGAATGTGGGCATATCGTTGAAATGTGATCAAGATTTGACATGTCGTTGGTTGGCTGTGTGATTAGAATCTAATATCTGGCTTAATCATTCTATGCTGTCCATGTTTGTTTGCTAAAAATTCTGAATATTGCATCCATATTTTGATTCTGTGTTTTCATTCAGTTACCGTTTTTGTAAGTTCCTAATCAAATTTCGGTTGTTTGAACATGTATTGCTATAACAATCGTATTGGGAGCCACTAGATATAAGAATCATAATTTTTGTTGCTGGAATCTGAGTACTTTGAATTATCTATTTACCGTTAAGAATATTCTTGGATCTCCCTGTTCTAATCTCGTTTTCAATAAAGGCCATAACCTGTTGTTGTTATCTTGTTTTACTTTTTTTTAGTTTCTGATCTGTCTTAATAAACGTTTTTTGGTTTTGAAATGTTATTATATGATATGATTCGAATTCCAAATTGAAGTAGCTTGCATTTACGGCATAAAATTGTTCGTCCTAAGTTGTTACAATGATTTGATCTTGATACGTCTCCTTTCATTCATTTTGAGTCATGATTTTTGTGCTACTGTTCCCTTTCCTGTAATGTCTCCCTAGCTCATATTTAGCTTTAAAGACGCGACCAGCTTGATTTCTCTCAATTTATTTGCGAATATCGGTTATCCCAGTCACATACTGCTGTTGTATTTGACTTTATATTAAAATTTTCAGCTTTGTTAAATTTATTTGCTTTCCTTTAGAATTTTGTCATACTTGAGTCGAGCTTTTCTTATGTGGTTCTCTCTTGTATAAGTTAGTATGATTTTATTCTAAATGAGCATCATAGATGTAGGAATTCTCTTGGATATTATTTTAGTTGCAGTTGGTTGAAAGAGTTTGGGCCTCGTTTATTATAGAATCTGTTGTAGTTACTTCCATTATGACTGTTTTCCTGTTTCTATTCTAAAGTCGAACTCAGTGGATGCTTGCACTTATCCATCTTGATATTTTGGAAATAATATCGTTTCGTCTAGCATCTGTACATTTTGCAAGGAGTTATTATCTATACATTTTTTATTTGTTTATTTTGCATGTAAAACTTCTAACACGATGCCATGGTTGTGTGACTTTAAATAATTTTACATCTTTATTTGATATCTTTAATGTTGAATTATTTTTCCTAATTTCTTTACTTTTTCCTTATTTGCATGAACACTTTGGGAGCGAAACGGAGTCTTTTAACAGACTCCTCGCCGCCGTGAGAAGTCATGATGTGACGACTCGAGGTTGCCTGCATACCTGTACGCATGGTCGCCACGACGTCTTAGAATACCAAAATAGGCAAACAAGCAATTTTCTTGGAATTCTCCTTCACGGTCACACTTCATTTTTTTTATTTACTTACGCTTTAATTTTTCTTATTACTCACTTTTTATACATTGCTTGCTTATGTTATATAAATGTGCCAATTTGTATACTTTAATAGTTAAACACCGTATAGACATCTAGGCTTGGGTATTTTATTTAAAATATCGTTTGTTGTAATATTAGCTTTTCACTACTTCCTTTAGGATTTATGTTTTTATTTAGAATAACGCCTTGTCGAATACGTATTTATTGAATAAACGACGATATTAGCTTTGTCGCGGATTTTTTTTAGCTACATTAAAAAGGAGTTTTCTTGTCATAAATAAATAAAAATAATAAGAAATATTTTTAAACAAAAGACGTTCTTCAAAGCGATAAAAATGATAAAGAAATGAAGTAATAACTTTTCCTCCTTTTTCGAAAAATAATAAAAAATAATCATGTTTTTCTTTAATCAACTTGTTAACTTAAAAGTGCTTCTTTTTTTTTCAAACAAGTTTAAATTTGTAGTTATAACAAAAATGCTCTTTTTCATTATTATTTCTTAAATGAACAAATAAAAATATTTTTTCTTATAATTAAATGATTTCAAAGTTGGACATTCTTTTTATTTAACTTATTAAAAAATCCTTAGCATTTTTCCTAAAAGAAAAACAAAAAATGAAAGAATAAAAAATGTGTATTTTCCCTTTTTAAATTTTCCCAAGTCTTTTATTCCAATAAATGAATAAAAATGCAATCGCCTTTTACCCAATTATTTCGAAAAAAATGAAATAAAATATTACTTTGACACATTTTAAATGCTTTAGGATTTTCTTAAACTTTGTTTATTTTTAGCGAGTTATAAAAATCATATTTTTTACAAATCATATTTGAATAAGTTCCTTTTTTTAATTAATTGTTTCATGTCTTAAGTTTTCAATCTTTTTTTTTAGCACTTTGTTAAGCTTTAAATAAATCTTTTATCGTCTTATTTTTTTTAATTAATTAATCTATGTCTGTCCGGTTAATCATTTTTAACGAATCTTGAAGGGTGCTTAACACCTTCCCTTTAGGATAAAATAGAACCCTTACCTAGAATCATATAAGTTTAGTAGACCTTATTTGGAGTTAATTTAGCATAACTTTAGCAAAAATAGGTATCCTAATTTACCTTAAAATAATTAGGTGGCGACTCCTTTAATTAATTAGGTAGGATTCTCCAATATGTTGTACACTATTTGACCTCAGTTAAAATGGGGTATAACAGTTTGGCGACTCTGCTGGAGACTCTAGGTTCTAAACCATAACAGACTTAGGTTAATAATTAATTTATTCTCTAAATTTTTTTTGTTGTTTTTGCTTTATTTGTTTAATTGATAATTTCCTATGTTCATGTAATATATCTATTTATTTGCTTTATTTTTGCAAATTGCTTATGTGATTTCTGCTTTATATAAATTGGCATTCCGCACATACTTCCTCCAATTCTAGAAAACTGACACTATCACACGTACACGTGAGGAGTGCTTTGCGCACCCACAAATTTCTTTCAAAAATTTTAAATTTAGGAGAGTTGGCATATGCGCGGGGTGTCCGAATCTATTTTCGTGTAACCGCGTAGCCTTCACATTCGGGTTTTTCGCTCGAGAACCTTTTGTCTAGTAAGCCAAATCTTAGAAAAACATAGGATAGAGCTATACCGCCCATTAATTTAGGCCATGCATGCATATACCTTAGGTGGGTCGATGTTCGGCATCAACTCACATCTAGAAAATCTGCCCAATATGTCGACGGGTTCCGCGACCCAATGAACAATTACGCATATTTTGTGCAATGTGATCATGATAGATGGATTCAAATCTATTTTTGGCATAATGAGTTTGGAAATTTTTTTTTATTTTCTTCATTTCTTTTGATTTGTATTGTAGAATGGATCCCATCCCGCCCATGTCTCAAATTAGGATGGTTGAGGGGTCCCATACAAGTTGAAAGAAAGGTGAGCAAGCTTTTAAAGACGTCAAGATGACAATTTGGATACGACACACTCGTCTTGGAACTACAACCATCACTCTAGAGAGTTGGTTTCAAATGATGAATATAATGCAGTATCTGAAGGATGCAGGGGCAGGACCAAGCAACACTCCATCATCTTGATCAAAAGCAGCATTGTCTTTATGTTATGTCATATTTCATTGTAATCTTTCATTGTAATCTCTATGTTATGTCGTATTTCGTTGTAATGTTATTGTTATCCTTTTCATTGTACTTGTTTTTAGTATTTAATGAAAACTTGGTCTTTTATCTTCCAAACTCAATTTGCCTCAATGACTTGGATCAATCTATCATAGTTTCATATATTTGATGTGTAGGCCAACCCTTGGCTCAAAAGGGTCACATATTTCTTAGGACGTGCAATAACTGTTCATGTGCTACATGATATAACTGTTTATGTGCTTATGTTGTTTTATCCGGAGTAAATTTAGCCCATTCTTTTTCAAAAATTTTAAAGCCTTTAGGCACAAATATCAGCCACTATCAAAAGTTCGTCCAAACACTCTTCGAGTCTTGAGTTTCTCAATAAAATTTGAATTCCACTCTCAATTTTAAAAACCTTACTCCCTAATATGATAAGAGGTAGATTTTTCATTTCAAGAGATTGAAGAGTGTCGAACTACGTAAGACATGATTTCTCTTTTGAGAGATACGTAGGCAGCCCTCTATGGCTCGGTCCTTTATTTATAAAACCTCTTCTTTTTTTCCTTAAAAGAGAATCATTTATTTCTCTCAAGCAATAAAAATGATGAAGTGATGCCTTCTCGATTCTCAATGCTCAAATCAAGTAGGCAATATTTCACCTATTTAGTCACTTTCCTTTATTCGTGGGCTAGTATATCTTCGAGCAAAACAACTATTACGTGTTTATCTTTTTGTGTGATATTTTACATTAATTATTATGAACAAGGACTGACCCAATTACCTTTGAGTTATTTTCCTGTAACAGGTAATTAGAACTGATTTGTGTTGAGTAAGCTGACCAAACATTCGTACTTCATACAAATCTCTCTCAACTAAAGTTTCAAAAGCCAAAGAAATTGACTGAAAATCGCGAGGGTGTTAGCTGGACTTATGTTGAGCAAAGTAAGACGATTGCACAACCGATGCAACAAATAGCTAAGATAGGAACTGGGTTAAAACGTATTAGAGAGTCGGAGAATTTTTCTATCACTGATGGTATTTCTATTCCAATGAAAAGAGGGTCTCCATTCCATTCTTATTCTCTAAACCCCCCGGAAAATATCCCAAGTGATCCTCCTATTACTCTGACCCCAAAATTATCCACCATTGACTCAACTATCCTTAACTCACGCCAGGTCCGCTTTCCATACCAAACATTACCTCTTCCTGCAAGTTCAGATATCAACAATCGCGCGCCTATTCAAAATAACCAAAATCTACTTAACATCCAACATATGCCTTCAAATATTCACAAATCATACCCTTTTTATCCTACATATATCGAACCTAATAACCACAAAGAGAAGGAGAACGAGTGGAGAACCGATGAAGGAATGATTGGACAGAGCCTAAAGGAAGAAATTATGAAAGTTATGAAGGAGTTTCACTATACCTCGGATGTTGTGAGGCTAAGTTATGAAGACTTATGCATCCATCCAGATTTAGACCTTCCAAAGGGATTTAAGATACCAAA
>JBCEWC010004446.1:0-27322 GCA_038996855.1 Solanum aculeatissimum | reverse complement strand
CTAAATAAAAATTAATGTTGGGTTTACTATGATCTTATATTTATGACATATATTATTTGCTACAGGGGTACAATGTTTTATTTTAATTGATAAAATGAAATTAAGAAAACAATTTTACATATTTATTAGTTAATGTGATTTAAAAAAAAAAATAAGAAAATAATTCGTTAAAAGTAATATTTTTATTAGGAATACAATATGTTTAAAAAGAAAAAATATATATACATTCATTTAAAAAAGAATATTTCTGACCTATTTGATAACAATAAAGACATTTTTGGACCAAAGTGTCATTGACAAGGGCATTTCTGGACCAAAATATAAATTAAAGGCATTTTGACCCTTTTCCGTTAGTATCAGGGCATTTTTGTTCACTCACCCCTACTTTTCTATATCTGCTCATGATGCAGGTCTAGGTAGGAGCCGTGAGCGCTGATTTAGAAACGTTGTCACCACTACAAGAGACTTTTGGTAAGCATCAATAGTTTCGAGATATTCTACAGTCTTCTTCTGTTCATTTGGATCATTTTTTGTATTCAGACATTGATCTTGTATATTTAATTTTAATTTGCATGTGTTGGATCTTATTTTGGTTATGTGTATATATGTAGAAAGACATCCAGTAGGCATCATCGACCGACTGAGTGAAATAAAGTTAATACGGTAAGAACAAGTGTTATGAAAAGCAGTAGTGCTAGCTATCTGAACCCAGGTCACAAGATAAGCAGGTTTGGAGAACCACGGAACCCTACTGAGCGAACCTCAACAATGTGCAATGATATTGACTGACGGAATCCGAAGGTCAAACGTCATCTATGTCTATGGCACCAGAAGAACCCAACTGAGTAGGATCAAGTAGTGTAAAACGAAACCAACTGACGAAATCCAAACAAAATCATAGCGTAACGGTCATACGGTAAAGATATAGTATTGTACGTGGGTGTAAGATCCTAGTGGCTATACTTGTAAGCCAATTGGGCCCCATAAGCCCAGAAGGTACATTGACGTACAGTAGGTGTGGATAAGTATATCAGTGTGGGTATTGGTAATGACAATATATAACATGTTAGAATGTGACATCTAATCCCATAATATTGTGACGAAACGTGACACTCAGTCCAATGCGCCAGAATGTGACGCTTGATCCAGATATATTATGTTGGAACATGACACCCGATCCAACAATGCCTAGTCTTTACTAGGCATCTTCCTGACCTGGCCTCCGATCAGAAAAGTCAGCCAGGGCCAGACGGTCTAACAATCAAATTAACTGCTTAATCATGAACTCAGGAAAAGTCATCCAAGACTCGAATCATAGGAATGGTCATTAGGGACTCAATCCCTGACACAATCATCTGGGTCTCGAACCGAGGTATAGTCAACTACTCAGCTGGTCTCCCCGAATTTGTGCCTCTCAAGTCAAACCATGTGTATCCATAACAATATAGGGCCTGCACAATTCAAATCTAGGACAATACTAGTTTAAGCTTAGTCTAAGGCCCGTAGAAAGCAAATAACCAAAAGCATCCCAGGAATCCAGAACAATGATAAAAACCCAACTGATAAGTATAACCAACAACCATGACAATAATATACAAGCTAGCTGATAAATGTAACAAGTTCCTAGGATAAATAGTAGGCATTCCAGTTGATAAATGCAACTAATATCCCGAACAACAATAGACAATCTAGCTAAATCCTAGGGTATAACATATATCTCACAATTAGGATCATAGTCCCGCCACTTAGTAACCAGGAGTCCAGTATATCAATAACATCACAACAACTGGCTTAGTGCATAGTCAGGAGTACAACAGATAATCCATCCCCCAGAGTATAACATGTTTCATTGTATCAGATAGGTATACAAACAACCAAATAGACGTACGTATCAATAGAAGCAGTACAAAACCGTGTCTAGTCGTTGCCAGGTTCATCACAGTCCAAGAAAACTACAAGTATCCAGAACAACCGTAGATAATTTGACTAACAAGTACAATGAGCATCCAAAATGTAATTAAGTCACTAGAGAATCTGGGAGACGGTATGTTAATAGAATCACACAACAGAATCATGAACACAAAGTCTTAATGTGTAGTCAGGGGTTTAACTGACAACCAGCCTCTCAAAATACAACATATCACCGGTACCAGATCACCCATATAAGTAAACAAGTATCTAGATAGACATACATAACAGTCACGTGGCATAAGTTTGTATTTAGCCTTTACAATAACAACATACCTAATGAAATCCTACAAGTGAGGTCTGGGGAGGGTAAAATGTACGCAGACCTTACCACTACCTCATAGAGATAGAGAGGCTATTTCTGGAAAACCCTCGTCTAAAAGAATCGATCCCCATAAGTAGAAAGTACTAGATATGAACAAAAAAGAAAAAGACAGGAGAAAGGAAAAAACAAATGGTAGTATGAAAATACGATAAAGGTAAACAAATATAAGATGAATAATGACGACATAAAATGTAGAGACAGAACTACTACTATTAATCTACTATATCACAGGGTCATATATCAACCTACTCCTACTAGCCTATTAGCCTTCTACCCTAATACGCGATCTCTACTCTTTTCTATCTAAGGTCATGTCCTCGGTGAGATGAAGTTTCGCCGTATCTTATCTAATCACCTCCCCCCAATATTTCTTCGGTCTACCTCTTTCCCTCCGTGTAAGCCCTAAATTCAATCTCTCACACCTCCTAACAGGAGCTTCGGTACTCCTTCTTTGCACATGTTCAAACCAATGCAATCTCGTTTCCCTCATCTTGTCAGCCACAGGGGCCACCTCTACCTTCTCCTGGATGGTTTCATTCCTAATCTTATCACTTGTGGTATGTCCATTCATCCATCTCAACATCTTCATCTCCGCAACCTGAATCTTCTGAACATGTGAACTTTTAATTGGCCAACACTCCACCCCATATAGCAGAGATGGTCTAACCACTATTCTGTAAAACTTATCTTTAAGTTTATGTGGTATCTTTTTATCACATAATATTTTCAGAAATAGGGAAAATAGGTCAATTGCAACTAAAACAGGGAGAAATGGGGCACATGCCCAAAATACTGAAACAATCCCTGTAAAATAACCTCTATGTCACCCCGAGTCTATAACCAAAAATTAAGCTCAAAGTGAGACTTAAAACAATAAGAAATAACCTAAAAATCAAGTGATATTTCTTATTGGGAAACCATTACATACAACAACTTCTTTGTCAAATTACTCAAAAATATGATCAAATCAAACAGAATATGAATATACCACAGTGTAAGTCTCAAAACGTAGTATAGTTTAGACCCAAATTTTACTCAATTTTGATAAGAACGATTGAGATATCGCAACACGAAGTTTTTGGAAGCTTACGATGTAACATTTAGCAAAAATAGTGATTTTTACCTTGAAACACGCATCAAATCTGAAATTCAAGGTCCCCACGATGTTCCTCACAAAAGTTTGTATAGTTTAGCCTTTTGAATCGCTAAAAATGGATACGTATCACCAAAGTTATTGCTATAGCAAGTTTTGCACAATTCCTTTGCGACCATGGCTTTTTTAAGACTGCCACCGCCTAGCAATTGCCCTTCGTGAACGTGGGCGTGGAACTACAGACGTGGGGCTTGGCATGCCAAGGCCGTCATGAATACGTCCCTAGCCGTACGGATGCAAGACTGTGCTCCAATACCACTCTGCGTACGTTGGCAGCCTTCCGCGCACACAAAGGGTGCCTTATTGTGCCTGCATCAGCCACCCTCAAAAGCTCTCTGTGGTGTTTCAGGCTCATTCGATGCCTGTTTTCCATAAATCTACTATGTTACCACATTGATTATGATATTCCAGATCCAACGGTGTGGTAAGAATTTCTAACGGATCTCGTTACGTTAAAATGAGGGTCCTACTTTTTCAGCTAATTTTAACTAAAAGAACTGAGGGGGTCAAAATGCTTCTGGAATTCCCAGTTATCCAACGAAAGGTCATTCTAGACTAAATTCAATATTTAGAGCTAACTGCGCCATCAGAATTTCTGTTTGAGCATGTTTACCTAGGTTATTCCTAAAAATCACTTTTTAGTCGTCTTTGAATTGATTTCACAAATTCTCAATTAAACTCACATTGTAACCTCCAAGTCTCGAGCTAACCATGCTCTTAGCCTAATTTGTCCGTTTCAAAGCTAATGGAACCGTCAGAATTCCTCTCCAAGGACATTTACTAGGACTTTACAAGAAAACTTATGTTACAGTTATAATATTACGTTTAACTCAAAAGCTATATAAATCTCAAATGTTTCTCCTAACACCTAAACTATCAGTATCAAGACCTCATAAATGGCCCGAGGTTTCTATGCAAATACTTAAACTAACAAAATATTCACAAAAACATAAAATGACCTGGAGGGTCATTACAATATCCCCCACTAAAGAATTTTTGTCCGCGAAAGTAAGGATAAAGGCATACCTGAAGACTCAAATAAACTGGGAGCTTTCGCATTCCCGTCTCCAACTCGTAGGTAGCCTTCTCGCTCGGTTGATGGCGCCATTGAACTTTAACTATCGGTATAGCCCTGAAACACAACTGCTTGACACCTAAGGCTAACTCATATGCCACTGGCCCAACTTGCCTTAGAATCTCGAAAGGCCTGATATATCAAGGGCCAAGCTTACCCCGTCGGCCAAATCACATTACCTCTTTTCAAGGGTATTACCCCCAAAAACACTCTGTCAGTAACCTCAAAATATATCGGGACTCCATCCCGAAACACATAGGGATCCAAACCCTGAGCTCACAGTAGGTAGTGAATACAATAGTTATAGGGATGCTCAGTTTGTCAAACAATAGTTCTGGAAGCCTCAACTAATTAGAAATATAACAACCCATCTGCATGCAATAGAGAGTATAGAAACCACTAAGGGATCCTCAATGATCAAGTACTCATCCCATTAGCTCAATCATCTATGATGTAACAAGAAATCAACATGCTAGATATACATGCCCTTAATACACTAGCCGATATTCGAATAATCATAACTATCCACAACCATAACCATATTTCACATATACGACTTTTACCTTGTTTCCCATTCACTTATGTAAACAAACCACATAGATTAACCACATGTGGGCTCACCGACTAATCGATGTTAAAATAGCTGTAGACAATAGCTAAGGTAATCATACTCACACGTAGGGACTTTAGCCCCTTTCCCTCACTTTTCAATCTGTCAAACCCAACAACTACAACAAATCATGAGTGCAGTAAATAATCAAAGCACCACCCCAATATAACAGATTATTGACGTAACAATCATCAGTAGCTTCAACATGACAACAAATATTCAAGAGTATAACAAATAACTAACATACCAATCAGTAGTATTCTCAACAAGTGAAAAATATTAAAAACTACTGCAGATACTCAATATACTTCAAGTATTCTATTTTGGTCCCACTCATTTTGAACCCTTTGGATTTCAAAGTGTCTTCAAACCTTCAATTTATCATTATCTTCGGCCCGAGTTTCATCAATCAGTACTATGTCATCCATAAATAGCATACACCATGAAACCTCCTCCTGAATAGATCGTGTCAACTCATCCATTACTAAGACAAAAATAAAAGGGCTCAACACAGATCCTTGATGAAGTCTCATCTCGGAGTTTTGAGTAGATTAAAGGAGTAAAATGGTTTTGGGGTAGTTATACGTCAAAACCACATGGTTTAGGGGGTTACGGGGAAAGGAGAAGACCAAAAATCCCTCAACTTAAAAATTACCAAGCAGATTCTACGGCAATAGTTTACGGGCCGTGAAACGTTTTACAGTCTATAGACCCTCTCGTCCCATTCAAATTGAAATAGTGTCTCTAAATCTCCATCTACGAACCCATCCTAAGGGTTATGGTATCATCTATAGACCATCCCGTTGGTCTGTAGTAAATGTTCTGAAACCTTGAAACTTTTCTATTTTTAGGATCTTATCCACAATGCCTATTTACGGATTGTAAGACCTTACATGGTTCGTAGATTACACTTGTCTATCACCCTAAGGACTTGACCACTGTTTCAACTCTCAGAACCCTATCTACGACCACTTCTTACGGGTTGTAGTTCTTTACATGGGTCCTAGAAGCGCTCGTACAAACCTGCATCATAAATTTTTCTGCATTTTTCTAATTCAATTTTCTAACTTTTGTGGTATCACAATTATAATCAATATTCTTCAAATTGGCCGATGTCATCCTCATATATGAGTGCATATATATATGTTCTTGGATTCGCAAAATACTCTCTCTATATATATATACACACACACATATATGTGTGTATATATATATATAGAGAGAGACGTTTCAATCTTGTCATGGTATAAGAACTAATTCAATCTGAATTTCTGTTGCTTAATTATACATCTACTGAGTTTTGTGAATTCTTTTACTTATTTACTTTTGCAAAACTTTGGAGTTGTACATTCACAATTCAATTTCCGCATTCACAAGAATGAAGAGTAATGCACAATAAAACTCATAAGTTGAGGATTGATCCTGCTCATAATCACGGTAAGACTTTGATCTCTACTTTCTTTGATGGATCAAGTTATGGAGGATGAGAAGTTTGTGTTTATCGCTTCTCTAAAATATTTTTTAGTATATTCATGAAACATGAGGAGTAGATGACTAGCTATCTATTTTCGAAGGAAATGGAAGACTAATATCCATTGAGATTGGTCATAATCATTGAATAAAGATTCCTCAAATAGTGAAGGATTAATATAGAACCTTTGAGCGAGACAGCTTCAAAAGGGAAGAAGTTGGAGCAATATCTCAATTTAAATTCATTATTGGTGATATTGTCCAAGATAATTCCTATGTAGGAATAAAATAGTTGATGTGAGATAATACCCAATAATGGAGTTAGGATCTAATAATCCCACAAATAATATAATATAGCTGAGTTTTAGTTATGTGTAAAAAACTTGAAGACTTAACTTCATGAAATATATTGTGTTTTTGTATTAATGAGCCTTTACTAGCTACGTCAATTTATCGAACACTAAAAATTCGATACAAAAAAATGAAGGTTTGCTACAAATTAACAGAAGCCTAGGGTTATAGGTGTTGAATTTTCCCATCTTGCCTAATTTCTTTTAGTTAAGAATCATAGTCCAATAACTACTTATTAGTAAGCATATACCAATTAGTATTTAAAGAAATGCTTTAAGAATTAATTGTTAGAAATCTTTCTATTCATAATTTAATTTCTTACATTAATTGAGCTTAAATAATTCCATAATTAGTTAACCTGATTCATGCTATTTTATTTTCTCAATCCAATTTCCATAATCCCAAGTGAGAAACTAGATATAGAGGACTTAATAATCTAGTGTCCAGAATCACTAAATTAACCAAAAATAAATAAATGCAAATGAGTGGATAATCAGAATTCATACTTAAATGAGCAAGATAATCAAATGCCTATTAATATTAGCACCATAAGAATCTACAAATCTCTAACTATGACTTTAACTATCCATACTTTAAATATAAACACTATGTAAATCAAAAAAATTAAACATGCTTAATAAAAATGAGGAAAGAGAGTACTCAAACTTGATGGTGCAATCCCCTAAAATGGAAACAAATTCTCTCTCTAAAAAAGCTAAAGCTACTTTAACACCTTTTAAAGAGATAATACCAACCTATAATCACCTTTTAAAGCTAGTTTTCTTCTTGAATTTGTCAATTTTTCAAAAAAGATACTTGAAATTCGATATTTATATTAGAGCTTAATTATTTTGAATTTATGCCGCATAAGATTCCATTAGAAGAAAAGTACTCTTCTACAAAGTATTTTTCCTTATCCAGTATCTAGACCCGATTGTGCTTGCAAGACGAGTGCTCCAACCCTGATCGATATAAAGCGAAAGACATTGTACCAACTGATCAACCACTTCCTTCTTGCTTGATAGGCGAGCTTTCATTCACCGACGCAAAACTAAAAGTGCTCTGTGAACGAATTCAAACTCGAGGCTTCCTTCTTGCTTGATAGGAGAACTTTTGTGGCCATCACCACTACTAAGAAAATTAATGCATGACACACGTCAATTATTACACTTTGTTGGCCATGAGAACTGAGAACTCAAATTTCATCCCGAATTTATTCGATTTTTAGAAAGATACTAGAACTCTGGGGGTGGGAGCAGTGGCGGAGTCAGGATTTACATCAAGGGGTGTCAAAATATAAAGTAATATGCACATAAAAAAATAATAAAATAAATTTTACTAGTGGAAACAAAACATAATTACATTACCACAACCGTACTCGACGCGATTTTCATCTCTTGAAATATCTTTATAATAGCATCATTAGAAATATTAATAAATACATCTTATTATACATAAGGAACCAAGCAACCGCTCAAAAGATCATCATTCATCCGATTCTGTAAGACATTCTTGATAAACTTCATTGCCGAAAAAACTCTTTCAACGGATGCGATAGCAACGGATAAAAGCAAAGCAAATTTCACCAAACAGAATATAAGAGAAAAATAGTCTATTTTAATTTAAGTCAATCATTTAAAAATTAGAGAAAAAAACTTTAGTTATTAAAAAACCAAAGTAAAAAAGACCAGCAGTTAAATAAGGAAAAAACGCAGCAATTGAATAAGTAAAAAAACGCAAATTAAAAAAGAAAAAAAATGCAACAGTTAAATAAGGAAAAAAATGCAACAGTTAAATAAGGAAAAAATGCTAATTAAAAAAAAGAAAAAGAAAAAAAGGCATCAGTTTTGGCTTAAAAAATGCTCCAGCTGAATTCGAACTCAGGATATCAAATAGGAATCTTGCAGACCTGGATTCGAACTCGGGATGTCAAATAGGAATCTTGCAGACCTGAACCACTGAGCCATCTATATGTCTTGTGTATAGAGGTGTCAAATTTAATATATATACGTATAAAATCAAAATTTGACTTATCTACGCAGTGTAATTTTACGACGAAGGGGTGTCGCTTGACACCCCTCGGCAAAGGGTAGATCCGCCCATGGTGGGGAGGTGTCACCCCCTTATTTTTCTTTAAAATGATATAATTGTTGGGATATACTATTAATCATGTAATTGTATTATAGCATTTTTGAATTCCTTGTAAAGACTATTTATATTATCATAATAAAGTCTTGTTTTAAATAAATCATGTGTGTCCATTTATATTATTATAATAAAGTCTTGTTTTAAATAAATCATGTGTGTCCATTACTTATATTGTAGATGATTTTGTGTATGGAGTATTTTAACTCATACAGGGAAGATTAAAATTGTCGATCCATATAAGTTATAAATTAATGTTCACGATCAAAGGTGAAGTAGGACAAACATCTTGTTGATCGTAGCACAAGATTAGATATAATTTGATCTTGATTATGAGAGTGGTTAAACTCCAACTTCTTGTGCTAGTACATTTTGTATGTATTGAACGGACCAATAAGATAAATTTATTTATGTTCTAAATTTTAATAAATAACTTCTCTGGTTCATTGCATGTACTTATACACTTATTCTTAATATAATTGTTATGATCTATGTGATTTGATTTATTATTTTAATCTATTAAAAGGTGAAACTTTTTCAATGAGTCGATAAAAATCCTAGTAGATTGGATAATGACAAATTGCATTAGTGAAATAATAATTAGTTGATAGAACCATGTCTCGATCCCGAGTTGAAGACACCCCTTTGTGGTTACTTATAAGTTTTCACGTGAAAACCCTGCAAATGAATTTTAATATCCGTCATGTGAAATAAGTTAAGTAAAGTAATAAAGGATTGATTTGGTCAATAAATTAATTTTTTCAGAAAATTTGATTTATTGATTGGTGTCGGTAATTCTAACATGGGGAGTTAAAATAAGATGTGATGATGAATTTTGAAAGCAAATCAAAGAGTTTGAGTTCAATTACAGACTTTTAGTGGAATGGTTTGTAATTTATTTTGATATGATAATTCTTTCAATTACGAATTATTATCATAGTAGGAAACCTCTATTAATAAGTCCACGGTCTCTACTGCGTTTGGTTTATTGATCGATTATCAAGAATACGAAATATATTCTGGAAGGAGTTTGAAAACTGACCTTCTATATATTCCGTTTTAATAATAAAAAAAATATTTAAAACATAGTTAAAACATAATATAAAATCTTGATGGGAATAAAAATATTTTTTGGCTAATTATGTGATTTATGACTATTGATTTCAATAGTCATAATGGAATGTAATTTAAAAAAAAAACGTTTCAGCCTCCTTAACTTTCTTCTCCATCCCTAATATCTAAAATATAAATAGGGGAGAAGTCCGGAGAGTTAGAGACAGAGTCTTGAGAAAAAAATACTTATCCACACAAGTTCAATTGAGAGTTAAGCAGATAGCATTAGAAGATCGTGATTCTGAATTCTTTCACGGAGAACGTATTATCAAGAAACTTCAACAACACATTTTTAAATTTTGTTGACTTTTATCTTACATTAACAGAATACTATATGAGATTATTATTCTGAATTGTGCTTCTGTTACATGTGCATGTTTTACACCTCTAACAATAATTATCATCTTTTGTGGCCATCACCACTTTAAGAAAATCAGTGCATGACACACGCCAATCAAATTATATATGCCACATCATTTCTTTTTAAATATTTATTCATTATTTTCATTTGTCTTCTTATTTTTCTTTTTTCCCCTTTTCATTCACTATTTTTATTTTCGAAAATTCATTTTTCCCCTCCTTCTCCAACAACTTTGTCAACAGTATCCCACCGAAAATTTAATCAAACTACCACCAACCTAAATTTATTGGAAACCACCATCGAAGTCATCACCAAACCCAAAAAAAAATCAAATCAGACCACCTCATAATCTGAAAATTTAATTTATCATCTAATCAAAAATTAAAAATTCGTAAATCACCAATAAATTCATCAAATGTGAATACTGAAGAACGAAAAAAGAATATGAAAATTGAATACATCACCAAATTATCTCTAATATAGATATTGGAATCTTTAATTCTTTATAATTTTAAAATATAAAAAAGGAGTTAAGGTGAAAGCACAAATCCGTTTTGTATGTTGAGTGTTGATTTGTTATCAAAATAGAAAAAAAAAAGAAGGGAAAAGCAAAAATGAAAAGAAAAAAAAAGGGAGGACGAAGAAGAGTTATGGTTAAAGATGAGGAAGTGACCAATGGAAGAACAAGAAACAAGAAAGAAAATAAACCAAAACAAAAGAAAAATAGAGAAAGGGAAGTGGATAAGAGGAAAAGGGAATTGAAAATAAATTAAAATAAATAAAGTAATAAGAAGTATTTGGAAATGCTATAGAAAATTATAATATCATGAATTTTAGCTTATCTCATGTTCTATTGAAGAGTGGACTGCAGTCCATGTTATGTAGTCCATATTATGTAGAGTTGTAAGTAGTTGGAGAGGGTAGTTATATATTCTCTCTATTTTAATAGCTAAAAAAATACCCTAAAACATGTTTAATAGATGTATTTCTCTATCTTTTACTCCTTTTGAGTTCATACACCTAAAACTAACAAATTAAGTGAATATATGCCACTAAATCTTACTTAAAAAGGCTAAAATTTATGTAAGATATTGTTTGCAAAAGATAAATATCTTTTACGTGTGTTATATTCACATACGATAAAAGACTTACGAAATAAGCTTGACTGCTTGAGAATAAGTTTGGTTCAGGAGCCAAATTGTTTCTACTGCAAAAAGAACTAAATAGATTAGTTCAACGCTCAAGTAAAATTGCAACTTACTTCACTAAGGTAAAGAGTATTTTGAGATGAATTAGAAAATTTAAATAATTTAATGATTTTTAGATATGATTGTGATTGTGAATATGTGACAATCTAAAATATGAGCAAGATTAACATTTGACATATTTTTTAGTGAGATTGTCTAAATTAAAACTCGTATAAATATCGTACTAATAAAGCTTTTACCTTCAATTGCTCAAAGATGTTTTCATTAATTCAAAATAGTAATAACAAAGAAGTAGGCTAGATCTCATTTTTTTTAATAACTTAGCTTCCTTTATTGCCACCAACTAGGATTATCACTAGGCTTTGGTTCAAAAAGTTCAGTTTTGATAAAATTGAAAATTTGCCGATATGAAATTTTGATACATAGATGAGAAATTAAAATTGCACATATTGTGAAAGACATGGACATAATATTAGTCAGATGCTATAAACTATATGGTACATTTAAAACTAAAATTTTTAAAAGTACAAAAAAAAGAAAAAATTGTGCAGATAAATATTATTTTACTTGGAAAAAACATAAGATTGCAACCCTTCAATCTAATGATGGTATTACATTTAGTGGAAATTCCAATGGGAATAGTGCAACCATCACAAAATAACAAAATAATCAATTTTCTGTAACTTGATAAGGTGCTCATGTTAGCTAACATAGTGCAAAAGTTATGTCATCTTTGTCACATGTGACATGACCTAATACTCTTAGGGACTATAGGGTAGGTGGATACCTATAAAACGTTTGATAGGTAGATATTAGAACGATCCACACCGTCTTACTTGGGGAGGGGGAGAGACAAAACCTCATGATTTAAAATTCTTCCTCTAAACAGGTGTCATCCTGCCATAGTAGGAATATTGGTGCCACAACAATGTCGTCATGGTGGGATCGGACTTGCTATACGGGATCGATGGGTCAAAATTAAAAGATGAGAATTCTTATTTTTTTCTTTTTCGTGGAATGTCAAATAGATATGACTCACCCCTAGAGACCCTCAAAAGTTTGGTTTAAGCTTGGGAAGAAGATAGAGAAGGGATCTTAACACAGGGAGGGTTATGAACTATAGATTTTAGTCCTACATTCATTGATTTGCTATTCGAAAGCCAAGAGTGGGATCTTCATCGTGCAATATTAGTTTGGCACCCAAGTAGGTTAGGTTTTCTTTCACGAGTAGTTTGTAAATCTATTTCCATCGCATAGTATGATGTTGATTGACGAGAGAGATCATGCTTAGGCTTTCGAGCACAGGGTGTAGATGGCTAAGTGTGGGGTTATTGTTGTTAGGGTAGGAGCATAATACGTGGTTGTAATTATCGATGACACGAAATGATAGTTGAGTCGTTGATTGGTTGTCTTAGTGTGTCATATTGAGATAGTTGATAGTCCTTGTAAATTTATGCATAAATAACTTATTGGGTTGTAAGATCTGAGACTTATGATAATTAACGAAGTCCAGTGTTTGATTCTTAACAAATATATTTATATAACATACACACACATATGGGTGTGTTCACAATATACAATGATCAAATCATCAACATGTATTACAATTCTTCGATTAGTTCAATCTTAACGATGTACAGATTCAAAGCATCCAACTCATCACACAAAGTATATATAATCACTTCAAGAAAGGAATGATATGAAATGGAATGAAAATCATTTTCCTTCAACTTTTTATTTCTTTTCTTTATTTCTTTTTCTAGACGAAATCATTTCCCTTTGGCTTTTCATTTCATTTCTTTCTTTCTTTTTCTAGCCGAAATCATTTCCCTTTGGCTTTTCATTTCATTTCTTTCTTTCTTTTTCTAGCCGAAATCATTTCCCTTCGACATTTCATCATCAAGGGACATCAAAAAATGCATGTCATCATAACACAATAATCACTTTCATAAGTATAAGAATATGCAAGATGTCCACATGAAGGATTTATTCAATAACCAATACTGGATAATTCACAAGTTCACAAGTATTCACAATTCCACAATTACTTAATAATATAATCTCAATATCATCACCATCTCAATGCCAATAGAAATCTCAATATCAGTACAATTTTAATATCTAGAAATCTCAATATCAGTACAATTTCAATATCAATATCAGAAAAATATACAAGTTCTCAAGTATTCACAATAACCATAATTATTCCACAAGTGAAGGATTCACAACATTTGCAATCACCCAATCAAAAATTCTCATAATCAAAGCCTATAATAGTATAATTCTAGCCCATTTCATGCCACAAATCACCCAACTCAATTCACATAGGATAATACTAGGTTCAATCATACTTAACAAAAGGTTAGAAGTCCACTTTCCTTAATTGATGTCTCAATCAACTCAAATTCAACCATTTTCCCCTTCTACAATATTCCAAATCACCACAATCTAGTCAAATATAGCATCACAGTCACATTATGAAACTACTAATACTAAAATCAAGCAATTCAGGTGAAAAAGATAAAATGGTTCAAAAATCTCATACCAAAAAAGGTTCCTCGAATCTGAAAATCTTTACATGACGATGTTTCTGAAGTAATAAGGACTCTAATGGAGAAACTCATTTCAAAAAATGAATAAATTGATCCCTCAATCATGAATTTCTCATAAAAAATCAATGTCCAAGAAAACCCTAATTTCTCTAATTCAAAATCCACATTTTGATGTCAAAATCACAAATTAATCAATACAAATTTGTGGATATAGGCTAGAAATACATTACCTAAAATTCTTGTCTTGAAAATCCTCGAAAATCTCCCCCAAACCAAGTTTAGAATGTAAAAATGGTAAAACTCGACACTTTCAATTAAAACACTATTTCGGGTAAAATAACACTCCGCGAATGCAGATAGAGATCCATGAACGGCGGAGGTCCCACTTTCTACAACTCTGTGAACGTGGATGGGCATTCGTGAATGTAGAGGTCACAGATGATAGGCTTCTGCGAACATGGGGCCCAATCCTGCGAACACGGAGAACAATCATGGTTGCACCAGATTACAGCCAAACCAACTTTTCAAAAACTCAGAAAGGACCTTTGGGATTTGTTCAGAACCCAATACACAAAAACTAGATATGCAAACCTACTAGAAACGACATTCTAGACTCAATGAAATTATCAAAATTTTATTCCAAGGTCTCCTTGACCCCAAACCCGATAAAGCTCATCAAAACTAATCAAAAACTAAAATACCTAAAATGATCTACAAAATTCTAAAAATTACAATGAGAACATTTCTAGCTTTAGTTTCACCATCCAGAATTATTAGAACTGTCAAAATTTCAAGTAGAACTTCCGAACTCTGAATGTTGACCAAGGTCAAATGATAATCCGAATTCAACTAAATATATAACTTTTGGTTCAAAATCTCTGTTTTAATTCCAAATTTAGTTATGTCAGTTCTCCTAGATCAGATTTTGCATTTTGAAGCTAATGAAATTGATGAAATCGTATTCTGATACCCAAAACTCAAAATGATTTCAAAACTCAAAATTTCAAATTTTAAGCCTTTAAAAACTTTTTTTAGCAAAATTTCAACTTTTCACAAGTTTTTTGAAATTCAACTTTTTAACTCATCTAAAAATGACCCAAGGAAACTTTCAAGAAGGGCAAGATGGTAATTTAGCTAAAAATATAAAAAATGACCTTCAGGGTCATTACATCATTAACGACTAAAAACAATGTTCATCCTCGAACATAAAACAAGGGAACATACTTGAAACCTTAAAGAGGTGAGGATATCAGGACCACATATTAGACTCCATCTCCAGAGTAGCCTCACTTATAGACTGATGATGCCACTGAAACTTCACAGAAAAAGCTATCTCCTTTGTTCTTAACTTCCTGACCCGTCTATCTAAAATAGCTATGGGCTCCTCCTCATAGGTCAAATCCAAACTTAACTCCACCAGATCAAGGGATAACACATGAGAGTCATCAGGAACGTAGCATCACAACATAGATACATGAAATGCAAGATGAACTAAGGACAAACTGAGTGTCGAGGAAAGTCTATAGTTCATCTCTCCTACTCCCTCAGGTTCTCAAAAGGGCCAATATACGTAGGGGTGAGCTTACCCTTCTTCCCAAACTGCATAACACTCTTCATAGGTGAAATCCTCAATAAAATCCAATCACCTTCCATGAACTCCAAGGGTCGAACCCGCCTATCAACAGAACTCTTTTGACAATTCTGGGTTGTCAACAATCTACTCTAAATCAAACACACATGCTCCATGGCATCTCTAAGTAAATCAATGTCAAGGCTATCAACCAGTAATCAAACCATCCTATGGGTGATCCACATGTACGCCCACAAAATGCCTCAACAAGGGTTATTTGAATACTTGAATGATAATTGTTGTTGTAAGCAAAATCCGCCAAAGGCAAATGCTGAACCATGGTCTGGCACAAAGGAAATCAGAACTTCATAAAGCCTCATAATTTAGCGGATGTAGAGATGGGCTAACATCTCAGTTGTATACTCCACCTTGACCGAAATGAAATGGCTGGACTTAGTCAATCAGACCACCACTACCCATATAGAATCAAAACCACCAACTATAGAAGAAAATTTGTAATAACATGAATGGTCATTTTTGACCTTATCTATGAAAATTATTATTTTTTCCTTCTATAAGTTTCTTTGGGCCTATTTTGAACTATCTGTAATATTGGAACTGAAATCTGGAGTTTTTAAAATAATTTTTTTTAGTTTTGGCACTTTTTAAAGGCTTAAATTGTTGAAAAAGTGAGTTTTTATACCATTCTAAATTTCTGGTGTCAGATAAGAGATGCATCTATTTCATTAGCTCCAAAATGCTGAAACTGATCTATGAAAAGTTACAGAACTAAATTCGGTGTTAAAATGAGGTTTTTAGGTCCAAAGTTGTGATTATAGTTGTTTTCAAAATTAAAGTTTGACTTGTGTCAACATTCGATGCTCAGAAGGTTGGATTGAAATTTTATAGTTCCAGTAGTTCTGAATGGTGAAACTAATGAAAGAAATGGACTCGTCATATTTTTCAGAGTTGCCGAGGGCAATTTTTGTATTTTGAGTTTTAAAATAATTTATTTGACTTGTCTTTGTAATTGTGGCGAGGACACCTTGAAATTAATTTATGATAATTTGCTTGAGTCTGAATCGCTGTTTTTGGTATGGATACATATTGGTTTGTGAAATTCTAATTTCAGATGAGTTTTGAGTGCCCATTTCGAGTTTTTGTTAAATCTGTGTATTGTTGGTGCAAGTTTTTGGTTCAACCCATTTTTTGCTCTCTGCGCTCCGCATTCACGCTCAGGGGTCTGCATTCATGGAGGTGGACTTGGTTCTCCACCCACGTTCGCGGAGTGTATTTAATACTTGGGCAGTGTTAAAATCATAAAACATTTTTTTTACTCCATTTTTGAACATTCAAAGCTTTTGGGGTGATTTTGAAGAAATATTTTGAGTAAGTGATTCTCACACTATTTTAATTATTTTCCATAAGTTTTATCTTGATTTTATCTTGAATTTCATGATTTTGAATGTCCAAAATTGGGGATTTAGACTATGATTTTAAAATTTTATATTGTGATTTCTCCTTTGATTTGAACTCAATTTTAGTGGAATTTTCTCCCACGGACTCCATTTTTTGTGTAAAACCGAATTTTAAAGTCAATTTCAAGATTTGAAAACTTTGAATTTTAGTGCTATTTTTGATCATTTTTCCCTTAAGCCTAAGCCATGCCAATATGGGTATCAAAATGCACCTGTTAATGCATAGTATCTGATTTTAATAGTGATTGGTCAATTTGAGGATCATTTCGAGGTTTGAGTTGACTGAAAGCTTGTCTAAGTGTGATTTTGGCATTGAGGTAGGTTCGGCTAACCTTGTTGGGATCGAATTTGAGTTATTGATTATGTTTATATGGTAGTTATGAGATCTAGACTGATTCATGAGTAATTTTATTGATGAGATGAGATATTGATGAAAATATGATTTTGATTCAGCCGAATTATGAGTAATTATGACTCTATTGTTAATTTGAGATGGAAACTTGTGGGTTGAGGTCCCGTGAGATGTTATTATGATAAATTGAGTCTTGTGATGCTATTTAGGAATATATTTTTGTTACTTGATGGTTAATGAGACACTTTGATGAGCATATACTTACCTTGTGGACGAGTAAGGTCCGGTTCTTGTGTATACTTGATTTTGGGATGTAATTATGATGTGTATATATTTCTAGGATGGAAGGTCCGATATATGTGTTATATATGATTTTTGGATATAATTACGATGTGTATGTATCTTGGGGATGAGTAAGGTCTGGTATTTATGATATATTTATTTCTTTGATATAATAATGATGGGTATAGGTTGTAGGGACGAGTGAGGTCCAATACTTTTGACATACTTGATCATTAATATGGTTATGATTACGTAATATGTTATGATAGATTGTGGCACTTGATATTATTTTCCATGTTATGTGAAACTTATATTGTATCACTCTTATTATGACGTTGTTTTATTTATGCACATATTTGAGTAGATATTACCATCCTCTGTGTATATCATGTTGCATTGTATCACCCCTTAACCCGAGTAGGAGGCAAGGACAATATTTTCCACAGTTGTACCAACCATTGACAAGTATGAGGCAAGAGTTAGATTAACACTTTATAATCCCTTGAACGCACATAGGTGGAAAGGATGAAGTGTAGGAGAGGACTGAACAGTAAAATTAGATATTTTCTTATTATTTCGAAAATAGGACTTGATGTTATTATTATGGATCCACTGATGGAATGTCCTTTACTCTTACAAGGTATTAGATGGATGTGGCAATGACATCGCTTTGTTGTATCATCACTAGATCATAGTGGATGGTTGTCAATTAGAGAAACTCCCAGATAGGCTTTGATAATACTCTGAGTGGATTGAATTAGATAATATATGAGTGGTCATTGTCTAAACTATATTTCTTACTTTAGACTCTTGACTTGGTGATTGAGCATCCTATTTTTTGAGTTAAGTTATTTTGAGTTGATGTTATCCTGTCTTTATATGTTTAATTCTATTATTTTACATACCAGTACATTCCACGTACTGACGCCCATTTGGGCCTGCATCTTTTAATAATGCAGAGACAGGTTCTAGTGGTCATCGATAGGCATTCCATTGAGGACTTATTTACGTTCAGTTGATTGGTGATTCCTCCCCTACTTTCGGAGGATGTCATATCTTATCTTCTTATTTTGAGTTTAATTTTCCTATTTTGTTCCATTTTGAGGTAGCTATGGAACTGTCATTGGTATTAGTTAATTAGATATTTAGAGGCTTAATAGACTAGACTTTCAAGTTATGTTTTGATGTTATTTCCTGACTAGTTTCTTTCACACTAGTCTTGCTTAGTTGATCGATATATTATTTATCCTTTGGCTTGGATTTTTATATTATCATTTCATTTCATTGAGTATTTTTTGTTATTGATGTCTTCTGCTATTAGATTATGATTGGACAAATGTGATGAAGTCGAGTGATTTTTGAGGGCTAGCAATAATCTCTAAGTGCCAGTCACGCCAAGGGTACCCCTCCTGGGATGTGACAAACTTGGTATCAGGGCACGGAGTTCAAGTATCCTAGGGAGTTTATGAAGTCGTGTCTAGTAGAGTCTTGTTTATAGGTATGTTGTGCACCACACTCTATAAGCAGGAGGCTAAAGGACGTTAGGAATGGTTACACTTCTTTTGTACTCTGAGTTCGTGCGATAGAGTTAACTCTATTAAAATATTTATTTGATTCGTGTGTTACGCATTTACAGATCATGCCTCCTAAGTGTACTGCTACCCAAAGAGATGTTTCAACCTCTAATTCTGTGAATCCCCCATTAGAGGTTCCTACTCAGACAGAGATGAGGGGTCGAGATCGACCAACTAGAGCCACAGGTGATCCACAAGCACCTACTGCTCTACCTGCTCCTACTACAAAAGTTGATTTAAGAGGAGCTATCACTATGCTCACTCAACTGGTAGCCGCTCAGAGTGACAACCGGCGATTACAAACTCCTAGTTCTATCTCCCAAGAGCCAACTGTTGTAGCCAGACTTAGAGATTTTCTGAGGATAAACCTACCAGTCTTCACAGGGTCTAAGGTTGAAGAACACCCTAGAACTTTATTGATGAGATGTGGAAGGTGTTGAAAACTATGCATGCGATCGAGACTGAAGGAGTTGAACTTGCTTCCTATCAACTTAAGGATGTGGCAAATGTCTGGTACAATCAGTGGGAAGAAAGCTGAGGTGAAGATGTTGATCCTGCCATTTGGAGTGATTTTGAGAGTGTCTTTCTTGACCACTTCTTTCCACGAGAGTTAAGGGAAGCAAAGGTTGAAAAGTTTGTCAACTTGAAAAAGGAAAGGATGACTGTCAAAGAATATAGCCTCAAGTTCATACAACTATCCAGGTATGATCTAGAGATAGTCCCTGACATGAGATCTAGAATGAGAAAGTTCATATCCGTCTTGGGCAAACATGTGAAAAAGGAGTGCAAAGCGATATTATTGATTTCGGGCATGGACATCTCCAAAGTTATGGTCTATGCACAACAACTTGAGGGGGATAAAAGGAGAGATAGAGAGGAGCATTTGAGCAAGAAGGCTAAATTAGCAGGGCATGATCCTAGCATGCAGAAGCAAGGTAAGGGGAATGGTCCTATTTTCAGAAGAGGTCTTCAAACTATGCACCATACTTAGAAAGTGGACCAGCTCTGAGTAAAAGGTATGATCAAAAGTCACAGGACTATCAGGATTCCAAAGCTCAGGGTTCTCAATCCCATGCTAGTGTGACTCAAGGTTCGAAGGGAAAACCACCATGTGGAAAGTGTGGTAGACTCTACTTGGGTGAGTGTCGTGAGGGCACAAATGTTTATTATAAGTGTGGACAGACTGGTCATTTCCAGAATGAGTGCCCAATAAGAAGGCGAGGTGAGGGAGGTAATAGAGCTCAGTATTCGACAACACCACCGACCAGTGCTAATCAGAGAGATGCCACTATTAATACGGGCAGGTGTACGAACCATCTATATGAAATGGGTAATCGATAGGATCAGGAAGTTACACCAAATGTTGTCACGGGTATGCTTCAAGTCTTTTGCTATGATGTATATGCCTTGCTTGACCAAGATGCCACTTTATCATTTGTGACTCCATATGTGGCTAGTAAGTTTGAGATCCTTCCTGAATGTTTTTTTGAGCCCTTTAGTGTTTCTACTATGACTGGTGAGCATATCATAGTTGAAAGGGTTTATAGAGATTTTTTAGTGTCCATTTATCATAGAGATACTCTTGCTGATCTGATTGAGTTAGACATGTTTGAATTCGATGTGATATTTGGCATAGATTGTCTTTACGCATGTTATGCCTCTGTCAACTGTAGAACTCGGATGGTCAAGTTCCAATTTTTGAATGAGCCTGTTATAGAATGAAAGGGTAGTTCTGCAGTGCCTGAGGGTAAGTTTATTTCCTACCTTAAGGTCAGAAATCTAATTTCTAAAAGGTGTATCTATCACCTCGTGTGAGTTAAGCCTGAGGATGTAGAGTCTCCACCTTTTGAGTCAGTTCCAATTGTCAATGAGTTTTCTGATGTCTTCCTTGATGATTTGCCTGGAGTCCCTCCTGATAGGGAGACCGACTTTGGAATTGATGTTCTCCCTAATACTCAACCCATATTTATTTCTCCATATAGAATGGATCCAGCCGAGTTAAAAGAACCGAAGGAGCAGTTGAAAGATCTTCTGGATAAGGGCTTCATTAGGCCAAGTGTCTCTTCATAGGGCACTCCTATCCTATTTGTTCGAAAGAAGGATGGTACCCTCAGTATATGTATAGACTATCGCCAGTTGAATAAGGTGATCATTAACAACAAATATCCATTTTCAAGAATTGATAACTTGTTTGACCAACTTCAGGGTGCCACTGTTTTCTCCAAGATAGACCTCCGATCAGGCTATCACCAGTTGAAAGTGAGAGAGTGTGACATCCCGAAGATGGCTTTTTGAACCCGATATGGTCACTTTGAGTTTCTTGTAATGTCCTTCGGACTAACCAATGCTTCTGCCGCTTTCATGGACTTGATGAATAGAGTATTCAGACAGTACCTTGACATGTTCGTGATTGTATTTATTAATGTCATATTGGTGTACTCCAGATATGAGAAATAGCATGTCGATCACCTTCGGCTTGTTCTTTAGATGCTCAAAGATAGTGAGTTGTATGCAAAATTCTCCAAGTGTGAGTTTTGGCTTAACTTCGTGGCTTTTCTAGGCCATGTTGTTTTGGGTGATGGTATTCGAGTGGATATGCAAAATATTGAGGCAGTTAAGAATTGGCCTAGACCTACCTCTCCAATTGATATAAGAAGTTTTCTGGGTTTGGCTGGCTATTACCATAGATTTTTCGAAAGATTCTCTTCCATATCCACACCGTTGACTAGACTGACTCAGAAGAAGGTCAAGTTTAAGTGGTCTGATGAATGTGAGAAAAGTTTCCAAGAGTTGAAGACCAAATTGACTACTGCACCAGTGTTGACTTTATCTGAGTGGACTGATGATTTTGTGATCTATTGTGATGTTTCTAGAATGGGATTGGGATGTGTTTTGATGCAAAAAGATAAGAGCATAGCTTATGCTTCCAAGAAACTTAAGAACCATGAGAGGAACTATCCAACTCATGACTTAGAATTGATTGTGGTGGTATTTGCACTCAAGATTTGGCGCTACTATTTATGTGGAGCATATGTCGATGTATTCACAGACCACGAGAGCCTGCAATATATATTCACCCAGAAAGAGCTTAACTTGAGTCAAAAAAGATGGCTTGAGTTGCTTAAGGTCTATGACATGAGCATCCTCTACCACCCAGGTAAAGCTAATGTGATTGTTGATGCTCTTAGCAGATTGTCAATGGGCAGTACGACCCATGTTGAGGAAGGAAAGAAAGAGTTGCCAAAGGAAGTGCATAGATTAGCCCAATTGGGAGTCCAACTCGAGGAGTTTAACGAAGGCATAGTTAATGTTCAAAATAGGTCTACATCGTCTCTTGTAGTATAGGTGAAGGAAAAACAACACCAAGACCCCATCTTGCTACAATTGAAGGAAGATGTGCATAAATAGAAGGTGTTGGATTTCGCCAAAGGAGGAGAGGGAGTATCAAGGTATCAAGGCAGAATATGTGTTCAAGATGTTGATGGTGTTTGAAAGAGGATCATGGCAGAGGCCCATAATTCTAGGTATTCCATTCATCTAGGATTAACTAAGTTGTACCATGACTTGAGAGAGGTTTATTGGTGGAGTGGAATGAAGAGGGGCATTGCTGAGTTTGTTTCTAAGTGCCCAAATTGCCAACAAGTTAAAGTTGAGTATCAAAGGCCATGTGGAGTAGATCAAAATTTTGAGATTCTAGAATGGAAATGGGAGACTATCAATGGACTTCATTACAGGATTATCAAGGTCTCATAGGAAACATGATTTGATTCAGGTGATAGTTGACCAGATAACTAAATCTGCACACTTTTTGGCAATAAATACGACTGACATAACTGAGAATTATGCCCGACTACACATAAGAGAGATTGTTAGACTGCATGGAGTTCCTTTGTCTATCATCTCAGATAGAGGAGCCCAATTTAATGCACAATTTTGGAGATTTTTCTAGAAAGGATTGGGATCGAAGGTGAATCTTAGCACCGCTTTTCACCCTCAAACTGATGGCCAGGCAGAACGCAGAATTCCAACCCTGGAGGATATCTTAAGAGCCTATGCCATTAACTTCAAGGGTAATTGGGATGATCATTTATCTCTGATTGAGTCTGCCTACAACAACAACTTTCATTAGAGCATTCAGATGGCTCCAGATGAGGCCCTCTATGAGAGAAGATGTAGATCATCGATTAGATGGTTCAAGGTAGTTGAAGCAGGATTGATTGGACCAGACTTGGTACACCAAGCTATGGAGAAAGTAAAGATCATCCAAGAGATATTGAGAACTTCCTTGAGTCGCCAGAAGTCCTACACTGATATTAGGAGAAGGGACCTAGAGTTCGAAGTGAATAATTGGGTATACATGAAAGTGTCACCCATGAAGGGTGTAATGAGATTTGGGAAGAAGGAAAAGTTGAGTCCTCGATACATTGGTCCTTACCAAATTGTGAAGAGAGTGAGAAACGTAGCTTATGAGTTGGAGCTACCACAAGAGCTGGCATTAGTAAAAGCATTGTGGAGAAATCAATCTGTTGAAGAGGATACATTGGAAGTTGAAGAGGATATGAAGGCTAGATATCCTCACCTATTCGTGCCTCCTAATGATGAAATTGATGGTAATAATTCATTCCTATTCTCTGAGTTACTTTTCCATTTTTGAATTGAGTCCTTATCTCTGAGTTGATGTACCCTTCGAGTCCATGAGTATTTGAGTATGCATGTCTTTAACTGTATTCGTGCCTAATGATGATGTTAGAGATAGTCTTTCAATTTTGAATCCTAAGTTGAAATTGATTATGGAAGAATAAGTATTTGAGTATCCGAGTATCTGAGTTCTTGATAGTGTTCTTGCTTAATAAGCCTTGAGTTACTCATCATTCAAGGACGAATGATCCCAAGGGAGAGATATTGTGAAATCTCATAACTCTATTCTTACATGTACCCATTTTTCAAGACTCATTCTTGCATGTGGAGTATGTATTAGGGTCATAAGAGGCTTCTAAATGTATTAGGGTCATAAAAGGCTTCTAATGACGAGTTCAAAACTTTCCAATAAATTGAGTTTCTAGTGTTAGATTATGCAAGGGTAAACTTTAAACATTCATAACTCTTAGAACGCGAAGAATTAGGTGTACCATCACCTATCAAATGAAATCTCTTTGAATTAGCTTTCCAACTCAACTAGTTTCACCTCATTTGGAGTTGGGAAATAAATATTATGGTTGTTTTACTGAACACTGCCAGAGCAGAGTAGTTCCAAAAAACTACATATGGGTCGTGGATTGAAGTACGACCAATAAAGTAAGGTTTTGTGAAAAAGTCTAGAAGATTAATTTTTATCCTCAGACATCACGAATAAATCTACGGGTTGTAAAGCCTTTTACAGGCCATGGATGGGTCTCGTGGAAAGTTCTAGTAACCCCAAAAATGTGCCCAAAAGTTTACAGAAGTGACTCACGAGTCGTGGAACATTCCATGGGTCGTAAAGGGTTTCGTGGATGATTTTTTACAGCTTTTTCTAAAGGGTTATTTTTATCTTTTCCTACCCTTTTAAAGCCTAGACTCAACTTTTTTATACATGAATTAAGCCCTAAACATATCAGTTGATCCTTTTTATGCTAAAACACTTCTTCCAAACGTAGAACAAGGTTTCAAAAGAGTAAAAGGCTAGGGTTTGAAGAGAGAACTTGAGGATTCTTCCAAGCTACTCCAAGATTCAAACTTTCAGGTATGTAAGGCTAACTAAAACATGAATTTTGTTCTTCCATGTGCCCCATAACCTGAGTCGATGGAACCGTTGATGAATTGAGTCTTCCTGGGATCTTTTGTGAAGACTTTTCTTAAATTCTAACGTATATGTATATAATTTTGCGTGAATTTACAGTTTTTATGAATTAATTACTAGAAGTTGATGATTTTTCTTTTCTACGTGAATCTTAAATTGAATTCTTATTATTTTTACATATTGCATATAAATGAGTATGCATGAGTAAAATTTTAACCTAAAAAGCCTATAGAATCCTCAAATGCTTTAACTCTATTATTGTTTCTTGAATGTTATGAGTTTGAATGATGCATGATTGAATCTTTATGAGTCAAGAACTGAACCTTAAAAAAATATAACCAAAGAATTGATAATTGATGTGATGAACTGAGTAGATGAATGTCCAACGAGACTAAATGAATGAGCTAATCATAAAGTTAAGGTCTTATAAGCATAATGAGTCTTAGGAGGAGTATTGAGCACCGATTTGAGTAATTGTAAGTCTAACTCGAACTCAATAACTATGTTGCCAGCATAGGAGAGGATTGAATTATAAAATCAGATGTTTCCTTATTGTCCTGAAAAGAGGACTTGATGTTATTATTGTGGATCCACTGATGGGATATTCTTTACCCTGACAATGTATTGGATGGATGTGATAACGACAACACTTCGTTGTCTCATCACCGAATCATAGGTGATGGTTGTCAGTTAGAGAAACTCCCAAATAGGCCTTGATAATACTCTGAGTGGATTGGATTAGATGATATATGAGTATTTATTGTTTAAACTGTATTTCTTACTTTAGATTCTTGACTTGATGATTGAGCTTCCTCTTTCTTGTGTTGAGTTATTTTGAGTTGATGTTATCCTGCCTTTATATGTTTAATTCTGTAATTTTACATACTAGTACATTCCACGAACTGACGCCCATTTGGGCCTACATCTTTTCATGATGCAGAGACAGGTACTTGATGAGTCGCGAAAATGCTCGTCATTTGACACTTTTCTAGATAAACCCTTTGCGAATTCTCAAGAAAATGGTTGCGTTTAATGTTTGTGTAGTTTATTTTGCAGGAAAATCAGGCTAGGCACGAGAAAGAGCAATATGGAGCAAACCGTGCCCCAAACGGGCAGACTCACCAGCCGTGGGACTGGCCGTTAAACATAACAGAGAGGGCCAGTGCGGAAAGGATGAAATATTGGCACAAGTCTGACCACACGAGAGGATAAACGGGCCATTTGCATGTTAACGAGCTATGTAATGGACCGTGAAAGTGAACAGAGAGCAACTGAGGAAGGTTGAGGAAATCTAAGGCCAAGTAAGGTTGCACGGAAGAGGTGACGGGCCGTTGGCAGTTTGACGGGCCATCTACCAGCTCGTTAAACATCACAGAACCTTGGCCGAGATACACTAGTGAGAAAGAAGTGAAGGCAATCCAGACGGACCATTTGACGGGCCGTGTGACGTTACACGATTCGTTACTGCTGCCCGTTAAACATCACAGTGAGCTGAACTCTGGACGACTGAAGCCCAGGAGTCTAAGTGTGGGTAGACGGAAGGTGAAACGGACCGTTAAATGTCAGACGGTCTGTTTAGTTACCATTTCGCGTGCCAAAGTTTGATTTTCCTATTTGGTTTAGGAGTTGTTTTAAATCATATAAATATATTTTATTAGGTCGTTTTCAAATTATTACGACTGCTAGGCATTGAATAAGAAGCTGTGGACTTGAGTTTATTACTTTTGCAATTTTTGCTTCAATTGGCTCATTGAATTACGATTATAATTTATGATTCCATTGATTTTCCCAACTGAAAGTGTAAAATAATGTCTTCTTCATCTTGTTTCGACTCTTGGTTAACAAATATGCTAGGCTAAACCCATAACTAGGGCTATGAGGACTATGATCACCGAAGGAAATAGGCAAATTTAGGGTTAACCGTTGGTATTGACCACAACATACACCACAAGATAT
>JBCEWC010004445.1:0-27323 GCA_038996855.1 Solanum aculeatissimum | reverse complement strand
TATATTCTTGTGGGAAAAAGACTTAGCACCGAGAGATTAAAGGTGGGAGGACTATCCCCAAGGGTTCTTACTCCTTTCCATCAATCTATGTGCCCAACATAAGCTTATGTTTATATCCCTTTTAGGGATGATTATCTATGGATCTACCTTCAGCAAGCAGGTCTCCTCTTTATCTGTTGCGGGGAAGATGGTGAAGTTCCAAGTTATAGCTCACTTGGTCTTATGTCGGTTGAGGTCCCATCCCTATTATGTTCTATGACTAAGCATTCATGCATCATGCATTAAAGCATATTGTTATGATACCCTTTCTTATATACTTTTTTCTATATATGTGCCCTTGTCATCTAACATTGATTTACAGGTTATTCATGTTCATATGCATTGTAGGCCCACATACATAGTACATTCAAATATACTAATGCATACTCTTTTACCTACATGATCTAACTATGTAGGGATCAGAGATTATCTTCATCCACCTTTTGATGGTTAGCTCAGATTGTGAAAGTTGGTATGGTGAATCCTATCATCCAAGGACAAGCCATCATCCATCTACCTATTATGTTGCTTCCACTTATGTTTTATCTACTTTGAGGGTGAGCCCGAGATATGTCTTGGCCCCCATCCTATTTCATATATTAGAGGCATGTGTCAAACATCTTGTCAACTTTACATTCTATCTTGTTATACTTGTTATATGTTGCTTATGGAGGCTATGCCTATGACTATATTATGTTATGAGGATATGCTTATGTGATATGAGGTGATATGAGAAGTCCCAAGGCTTTTTTCTATCCTCATAGTATGAGTCATACTTACCCACCCCTTAGTTCTTATATGTTATGTGTTATGTGAATTCATGAAAAATCCCAATCCCTAAGGCATCCCCATAGCTGAGTCCAAAGCCCTGCTTCCCTTAGAACTATGTGATTGTTGTTTAATTATGCACTTCCAAACTAATGAGGTGTATATGAATACCATGAGGCTTGTTTGGAGACTCTTGGATTCCCATTCTCTATGTCACTCCTAGGCCCTAGTATTGGGTTGTGATAAATATAGTATCAAAGCACTAGGTTTATAAATGATCCTCAGAGTCCAACATGTCGTGTCGAGTAGATTCCTATTCATAGGTGTGATGTACACCATACCTATGAGTGGGAGGCTATGGTGACATTTTACGAATTGTCCCACTTTTTCATTTCTTATGTCATGCTATGGATTGTGTATTTAGATTTTTTGACACTGATACTGTCATTGGTACTATTTCAAAAGATGCCTCCATGAAGAGCTCTTTTACCTAGGCAAGCCTCGGTTAATGAGGACCCAATCCCTCAAGAGCCTATGGGAGAGCCAATTACTCATGATGAGTTTAGGACTATTGTTTCCTCGCTTGCTAAAATGGTGACCAATCAAGTTAGGCAAGCCAATTCTCCTCCTCAAGTCCAGACTCCGATTGCTAGAGTGAGATTTTACCGAATGAATCCTCTGAAGTTCTATGGTTCAAAAGTTGATGAGGATGCATAGGAATTTATTGATGAACTCACTAAAGTGTTGATTGTTTGAAAGTGACTTCTGAGGAGAAAGCTAAGCTAACTTCTTAGCAGTTAAAACATGTGGCTCAGGCATGGTACATTCAGTGGTTGGTTAACAGGGTTGCCGACACTAAGGTTAGATGAGAAGAGTTCAAGTTTGCTTTTCTGGACCATTTCTTCCCTCTCAAACTTAGAGAGGCCAAGATAACAGAGTTTATAAATCTCAAACAAGTTGGCATGAAAGTGAGGGACTATTCCCTCAAGTTTACTAAGCTCTCAAACTATGCTCCTATGCTAGACACTAACCCCCGTGTAAGAATGCACAAATTTATTTCTGGGATATATGATTTGGTTATGAAAGAGTGTCGTACGGCTATGCTTATTTGGGATATGGAAATCTCTAGGCTCATGAGTTATGCTGCTCAAGGAAAGGAAGGTGGGTAATGCTAAGAAGGCCCATTATGATGATGGGTTCTCTAACTCTAGAAGTGGTGGAGGATATAGTCGTTTCCAGCAGGGTTAAGGTTTGAAGGCTAGAGTTCCTTATGACAGAGTACCCCCTTCTAAAGCACGGGTTGAAGGTGTACCAAGTCTTCCCAAATGTGACGAATGTGGAAAGAACAATCCCAAGAGGTGTTTATGGGGTCCAGGTGCTTGTTTTAGGTGTGGTGAGATGGGTCACAAGTTGTTTCCTTATGATTTTCCTAGGTTGTTGGTAGGAGGGGTGTTGATTTTATTATAGAGGTTGAGTCGAGCACTAAGCCCATAGCCATGCCCCCGTACCGAATGGCCCCTACCAAGCTTAAAGAGCTTAGTGCTCAGCTTCAAGGTCTTTGGGATTTGGGTTTTATACGACTGAGTATTTCTCCCTGGGAACCCCTATTCTATTTGCTAAAAAGAAGAATGAGACGTTTTGGATGTATACTGAGTATAGGTAGTTGAATAAGTTGATAATGACAAACTATTATCCTCTACCTTGCATTGATGATCAGTTTGACTCGTTATAGGGAGCTACAATGTTTCCTAAGAAAGATATTAGATAGAGTTACCATCAGTTGGGGATCACGGAAGAGGATATTCTGAAGACTGCATTTTAGACTCGCCATGGCTATTATGAGTTCTTGGTGATGTCTTTTGGGCTGACTAATGCCTCTGTTGCATTTATGGATCTAATGACTCATGTGTTCAGGATGTACTTAGATTCTTTTGTCATAGTCTTTATTGATGATATTTTGCTATACTCACGGAGCTGAGAGCAACATGCCTAACATCTATGAATTGTGCTACAGACACTCAAGGATTACAAGTTGTATGCTAAATATTTTAAATATGAGTTCTATCTTGAGTATGTGATATTCCTAGGGCACGTGGTATTCATAGAAGGCGTTATGGTAGATCCTACTAAGATCGAGGCTATTCGTGGTTGGCCTAGGCCTACTTCTATGACACAAGTTAGGAGTTTTATTGGCTTAGTAGGGTACTATAGACAAGTTTTTGAGGGGTTTCTACTATTGAAACACCATTTACTCATTTGAATCACCAGGGTGTGCCGTTTGTTTGGTCTAAGGAGTGTGAGGCTAGCTTTATGAGGCTAAAGGAGTTTTTGACCACCACTCCTATTCTGACCTTCTTGTTGAGGGTGAGAGCTTTGTTGTTTACTGTGATGTTTCCCATGTTGGCTTAGGTTGTGTTCTGATACAGATGGTTGAATTATTTCTTACATATTCTAACAGTTGAGGGCCCACGAGCATAACTACCCCACTCACAATCTAGAGTTGGTGATAGTAGAATTTGCACTCAAGATCTAGATGCATTACTTATATGATGTTCATTGTGACATATATACAGATCATCGGAGCTTACAGTACATTATGACTGAGAGGGACCTGAATTCTAGACAGAGGCAAACATGGTAGCAAATGCCTTGAGTTTGAAGTAAGTGATATGGGTATCTTAGCACATTTATCTACAGTGGAGCGACCTTTAGCATTGGATATCCAGTCCTTAGCTAATAGGTTAGTCAGATTGGATATTTCAAACTCTTGACGGATATTAGCTTTTGTTGGGGCTTAATCTTCGTTACTTGATCATATTTGTGCCAGATAGCTCAAGGATGAGTCATTAGTGACCTTCATAGATAGAGTTGCTCAGGGTTTTGGTGGTCAGGCTACAGTTAATTCAAATGGGATTCTCAAATTTGATGACAGGTTATGTGTTCCTAGAGTCAGGGGTTTGATACAGTTGATTTTGCGTGAGGCTCATGACTCCAGGTACTTTATTAAACCAGGTACAACAAAGATGTATTGAGAATTGAGGTAGTATTACTGGATGGATGGTATAAAGAGACATCATTGCTTATGTGTCATGTTATATTAGCTTTTAGTAGGTAAAGCCCGAGCATTAGAGGCCTGGTTGAGTACTTCAGAGGCTACCTATTCCTGAGTGGAAATGGGAGTGAGTGACTATGGATTTTAGAATAGGTTTACCTCATACTTTCAGGGGTTTTGATAACATTTGGGTTATTGTTGATCAATTAACTAAGTTGGCACATTTCCTCCCTGTCTAATCTACCTTCAGTGCTGAGGGGTTGACTCATATTTATATTCAGGAGATAGTCTATTTGCATGGGGTGCCAATATCTATTATATCTTATTGAGGTTCACAGTTTACCTCTAACTTTTGTAGAGTGTTTTAAGGAAAGTTGGGAACTCGGGTTGATTTAAGTATGACATTCCATCCCCAGAAAGATGGCTAGTTAAAGCATACCATTTATATCCTTAAGGATATGCTGCTGGCCTGTGTGTTGGAGTTTTACGACCAGTGGGATCATGATCCAGGTTGAAGTCTCAATGTGTTTCGGGTTGAAGCCTCAATGTGTTCAGGGTTGAAGTCCTTATGTGTTAAGGGTTGAAATCCCTATGTGATTTGAGGTTCCCAACCAAATTAGGTTACTAGACCAGTATTGAGGTCACCTATGCATTGTTTAATTGGGCCATTTGAGATCTTAAGATGAGTTGGGCCAGTTGCATATGTGTTAGTCTAGCCTCTAACATATTCAAATATATACCCAATTTTTCATATACCGATATTGTACTGGTATATACTAGATCAGTCACATGTGCTACAATATAATTTGATTGAGTTGGATGATCTTCTGACAATTATTGACGAGATGTAGCCATTTTGGCCAGAGATGTCAGATAATTGTGTTCCAGAGCTATACCGATTGTTAAAGTCTGGTGGCGTTGTAGACCGATTGAGGAGACTACCTGGGAGATAGAGTGGGACATGCGGGAGCAGTACCCCAGCCTACTTGAGTCCTCAGGTATACAATTATTCCTACTTTCGCAGATGAAAGTTCTTTTAGTAGGGATGTTGTAATGACCCTCTAGGTCATTTTTGTGTTTTTTCATGTATCTCGTCAGTCGGAGCATGTCTATTGTGACCCCAAGACATTTGGGACATGTTGGCACTAACAATACAGTTGTCGGGTTGTTCGTTTAGGAAATATGCAGTTTTCTGTGTTAGAAGGTCAATTATAAATGAAAAATGAACTTTCAGGTAAAGTCCTAGTAAATGGCCTCAAAACAGAATTCTTACCATTTCATTAGCTCTAAAATTTCCAAATTAGGCTAAGAGCATATTTGGTGTTAGTTATACCGAGCTTTGTAAATTTAGCTACCACAATAGATTAATAGTTGACTTTAGTCAACACCCTTGGAAAATGTTGTTGGATGAAAATTCTTATAGTGCGATCAGCTTCAAAACATCGAGTCTGGTCTAGAACGACCTTTCATTTGGTACAGGAGACTATCGGATGCAATTTGAGCCCCCTTCCCTAATTGTTTTGTTGAAAGTTGGGTATAAGGAAGTGGACCCATATCATATCGTAACGACCTCGGGTGAAAATTTTATCTACATCATTGGATCTAAAATGTCAAAATTAGTAGAATTACATAGTTCGTTTGCCAAAATCAAATTTTGAATGGGCCTAAAACATCGAAAAAAGGGTTGAATGGTTGTTGAAGGAAGGTGGTGACATGGCGCACTGTGGTGCTACCACGTGGTGCAGGATGGCTCTACCACAGAGGGGTGATGCGGCTGCACGTCATGTCGCCATGTGGCGTGCTGAGGTGGTAGCATGTCTTGATATATATTTCATTTCATCCAATTTTAGTGATTAAAAAAGCTAACTTGTGTATTTTCTTGAGAGGAACATTGTGAAAGTGTCGAAAATTATTTTTGGCATGCTGTTTGAGGTAAATTTTATGATTTTCTATTGTAAAATGTTGTTGATTGTCAAAAACTTTGAATATTGATATCTTTCTCGTTTGGAATCAAAATTTATTGAAATTTTAGTCCAAATTGAAGATCTTTCTAAGACAAACATCGTGGTGTTATTGGATTCTCCAGATTTCGTTGCATTTTTAGGTAAATTGATGAAATAACTATTGTCATATTGGTGTTGTCTATCAAAAAAAATTTAGTGTGATTTTTTTCGTCATTTTGAGTTGAATTTTAGTGAAATCTTGGTCTAAATTGAAGGATTTCCAAGCTTAACATCGTGGTATAGATGGATTCTGCTGATCTTTTTTGTATTTTGGCTAAATTGATAAGAAACTATTGGACACATAATATTTTCGAAAAGAAATATTTTTTATTTTTGGCCTGTTTTATATCGTTTGAGACCCTGAATTGATTCCGAATTTGAGGTATAGACTCAGGAAAGTATTGAGAATATTATATGGATTTTGTTCTAAAATTTTGTTGTAGGCCCACTTTTTGCCCAAAAATTGACATGCACCCACTTTTTGGCTCGAAAACTCACCTAAGTTCAATTTCTATGATTTTAATGTCAAAAACCATATTGTCGTTGTGATTCTATTTTTGACAGATTGACAGCAGTTTAAGAACACTAAGAGGAATACATCCCCATGGAGTGGACAAGAGCGCGCGTGATTAGCATCTAGATAGGCTAGACTTCCTTCCTCCTATACTGAGCTGAAGTATGTGTTGAGAGCCTGAATATTATTGGAAACTACTAAGTTAAAGGCTATATATGTTAGTTTGAGAGTGTGATTATTGTTTGGATGGTATAATAGCTATATCCATTGTAATAGTTAGTTTTAGTATTGTTTGGGATTGTAAATGCATCTGATAAGAACCGTAAAGGCGAGATGGAACATGACAGAGGTAAGTTAAGTATTGATGTTACTTGAGCGAATATAGTTGACTGTTTAAATGTTGGTTTGACCTATTGGGGTTCCTGATACGGAAACCTATGTTGTATCCATTGTGGTTCTGATTACCTGTTACTTATATTGAGACCATATCCTGCAAAACCATTGTCTGGCGTACTCTTGGCTACTTGTTGAGATTTTGTGGGTGTTGTTTTGCTGGTATACTATTGGGTTATCTATAGTGGTTTTGGATAATTGTGATATTCTGATTATCTGCTTTCGGTGGGGCCTTAGCCTAGGCTTAGGCTAGTGATGCCCTAGACTTGCATTATTTAGAACTGATATTGTTACACACATATGCGATGTGACTTGAGGCTTAGATCCTTGTAGACTGTCTTGACAAACTTGAGTTTAATAGCGTCCAACTTCAACTGCTTACTTTGGAGTTAGAGGCTCCGCTTTTTGTCAAATAATCTGCCCATAGCTGATTCTCCGGCCGGAGGCCAAGTCAGGAATATGGCTGGTGCTAGTGCACAAGCATAGTGTGGGAAGTTAGTGGCTCCGTATGATAGTTAGGTGTAAGAGGCTCTGCACGATATTGTGTTCTACACTGGTTAAAATCTCCTACCATCTGTTACTAATTCTTGTATATATCCATCCACCTAGGCATACCATAATTGTGAGAGAGTGTACCTTATGGGGGGCCAGTTGGCATATAGGCATAGATACTAAGACCTTACATCTACGTATAACACTATACCTCGATTGTGTGATAGTTGTGACATAGTTTTGTTTTGGGTTTCGTCAATTAGTACCGTTATACATTGCGTGGTTTCATTCAGTTGGGTTTTTCGTGATTTACAAACATACGTCACTTGGGTTGGTAGTTGGGTTGCTTGAATCTCCAGATAGTTATCTCTTGGCTTTTAGTTCTATGGTATAGACATACATCACCTGGTGTGGTAGTTTGGTTGCTTGAATCTTCAGACAATTATCACTTTGCTTTTGACTCGACAGATAGTGTTTACAGTGCATAGTCTAGTCATTCTTACAACATTTATAATATTTCACTCAGTCGGTCGATGATGCCTGTTAGGTACCTTATATTGGAACACTCCCTACTTTTCTGCATCTGTCCATGGTGCAGGTCCGAGCACAAGCCACCGTTGCTGACTTCGACCTATCATTGCCGTTCCAGGAGACTTTGGTGAGCATCAGGCGACCTTTGGGTTCTTCTGCAGTCTCCTTCTGTCTAGTTGGCTGTCTTTATATCAAAATACTAGCCTATGTATATCGCTTTGCTTGTATTTGTATGTGCATTATTCACGGTTTGTATAAGGTTCTAGGATAGGTGATCTTTGACTTTATTGTTGTTGTTTAGCTATAGTCATACATAGATTGCTAGACATGTTACCTTGGTTATTGGGTTGACTTGCCTATAGATAGGATATGACAGGCGCCATCATGACCTGTAGTGTCGGGTCGTGAATAGAAATATACATATACATATTAAATGAATAGAAATACATTTAAGAAGAAAAAAATGATGAGAACATGCGAACTACAATTGAGTTGTGATTTATATAAAAAAAACATACAGTTCTTTTAAAAAATAAAATACAAATTACATTCATATCTATTTTTTTCTTGATAAACAAAAATATGTATATAGAATAAAAAAATTGATAAGCAAGTACAAATATAAAAATAGAATCAGAAAATATACCCCAAATAAATAAAATCTCCCAAAAAATATGTGATGAACATTTTGTTACCTGAATCAATGGAATCCTCTTGGTACTGAAAATTTAAATTTTTGAAAAAAAATGAGAAGCGACAAAGGAAGAGAGTGAAGCAGAAAGTTGAAAGTGGAGATAGAGAACATGGAATAATTAAAAGGAATGCCTACAAATTTCTTAGTCATTTTATTTTTTTTTAAAAAGCATGTCAATCAATTGAGAAAATAAAAGAATTAGATTAGAATATTATTAATTTGTCATTACAATACTTTTAGTGTAATCATTTTTAATAAATAAGTTGAAAATTTTGATTAGTTATATAATTATTTTAAAAAAAATACTTTTATAATAGACATTAATTGAAATAGAATGAGTATAATTGTTAGAAGTTGCATGACTAGGCTCGTTGATAATCATGAGTGAGCATATTAGTGATAGTGATGAGCGAAGTGAGAGTGCACTTTGTGGAGTGGATGAGATCCGTGTCTGGCAGAGATAAAGGCATATGTAGCAAATAGTAGGCCAGTCATGTGAGTCTCTTTACTCTTTGACTTTTCCATTGGCCTATATTTATTGCAAGTACCAACTAACTAACATTGCATTACAATAAAAGCATCCTTAACTTTTTTCTTTTTCTTTCTATTTTGCCTTCATTCACATACCTTTACAAATACTTATTACAAGTACCATCTTTTTTTTGAGTCTCTGAGAAAAATAATATACCAGATTTGGCTTCTTTTTTATTTTTATTTTTTCATCTTTACATCATGAGCTCTGAACAAAAGGATAAATCAATGGCTGAGGTGTATGATGAATATGTTAGAAGTAAAGTTTGTGAAAGAGTTGCCATTCAAATTCCTCAGGTGAAGGCTAAAGACTAATGCTTTCTGTTTTCTCTGTTTTGATTTTTCGGTTTGGGAAGGGAAGGAGAAATGGGTGGAACTAAAGACTACATGGTCTAAATGGGGTTCGATTAAACTCCCATGTCAAAAGAATTATACTAGTATTTTGCAAATTAATAGGGGCTTAAAAAACAAAAAAAAAAAAAACAAAAAAAAGAAAAGGATTTTATGTAAATTGTTGATGGAACTTGTTCTTGTTTGTTGTTTCTTGATGAGAAGTTTTGTTTCTTAGTTATTAGACTGATTTAGCTTATATCCACCGACATAGCAATAAAGTTTTTACATGGTTAGTGCAATTTAAGCTGCTATAGGAGGTCATTTGCTTTGTTTTTGGGGTTACTCATAAATAATTACCTTATAAGTGAACTAATACAGTAAAAAACCATGTGTACGGAGGCTGTTGTTATTCTGTTCTTGTGTCTTGTATAAATAATATAATAATCGACTTCTCAGATCCTTAATGTTAATTCATCAATGTAACATTGGGGTCGTTCGGTAGGATTTATTAGAAAATCCAGTATGTGCATTAGCATGGTATTATTTAATCTTTTGTTTGGTAGTATAACTAATGTATGTATAAATTATACAACTTATTCAGTATTATAATGTATATATTTAATCCATAGTAAATCATGGTTTTAGCAATGTATGGACTATTAGTCCGTGGATAAGTTTGGTTAAAGACAAAACAATCTCAAAACTAATTCCAACATTATTAATCCCACCATTACTAATACCATATTTACGACCCCTAATTAATCTCTTAGATCTATGTTGCTTAGACTTTCCAAAAATGTCATTGCACCAATATCGTATTCTTAAAAATGCACTATTTTTGGAGGATCTACCATGCCTGTTGACATTTTTGAAGAGTCTAAGCAATCGTAGTCTTGGACTGATGGTGAAGCTAACACTCTCACTTATCCATTGGAAATCATTTTGTGCCTTTGATTTCTGGAGTTTTTCTTTCTGTCTCATGTTATGATAATATGAGGGAGATTTATCCATAGCAGCTTTTTACTGTCATGTTCTATAATGATGCTTTATGGACTTCTCTTGTACACTATAAATCCGTCATGTACCAAGACAAATTTAGTATATAAGTAATAGTGTACATACACCAACTGCCTCAGTGTCGGATTATAGATTTGTATAAGGAAGTTTAAGATTTGTAAACACATATCGGTGCACCAATTTCTTTTTAAATTTTGAATCTGCCTTTGCTTCTTGCGAGACATCTTTCTACTTGGTTCTTAGAGAAACAATGCCATCCAAATGAGATGCTACTTTAAACTAATGTGTCTTCTTTTTTATTCCATTGAAAAAAGAAATACAAGATCACCAACTAGCTGGTTCTTTCAAAATTGATCAATGGGCGTTCGTTCTCTGCAGAAATTAACTGCTGTTAAATTCCAAGATAGTAGATTCTTGCTTCATTCGAAATCATTTAAGCAAATAGTTGGCTTTGTATTTGAAGACATCTTTCTCTTATATTGCCATCCAGCTTGCGTGTATTCTTTAAAGATGTTTGGACTGTTTGATTTTTATTGGTCACAATGACGTCGAAGGTCAAGATAAGCCATTGATGAGGTTTCATAGAATGAGTTACAACTTGTTCTTCCTTTACAGGACGAAAGTTCCTCTGGGATTACTGAAGAAAGTGCACATGCTAAGCAATGGAGGAGATCAAATTTATTTGTGGAGATACCTTCCAAATCATCAGATGCTTCTAATCAAGAGTCTGTGCAAGTTAAAATGCTTTCAACACCGACGTCTACACCAAAAAGGGTGAATTTCCTTTTGACGCCTAGTCCATCTAATTTGAGAGCAAATGCTTTTCCTAGTCCCTCCTCGTGCAGAGGCAGATCATCCATCAAGAATCTTTTGCCAAGACTAAGCTTCAAATTGCTTAATATTAATTCAGAAACAGAAAAGGCAACCTTACCAGATTCAGATACTTCCACCATGGTGCCACAAGAGAAGATGTCCATATCAAGGTCATGGTCATTCACTAAATTATTTACACCACGCGTGAAAAGGACATCATCTTTACCCGTTACACCAATTGATCATTCAAATCCAGAGTCTGCTAGTGGAAGTATCACCAGAGCTCTGACATTTGGTGTAAGTGCTCTGTACAAAGAAGTTGTTTTTTAGCACATATGTTGAGTTATTGATAACATTTATGGTCTAATTTTTGAGTTGGTATACGAGTAAAGACTTCTCAAGAAACACCAAGTATCATGTTTCATTTGATGACCTTTTATTGAAATGTTATAGATTTTTTCTTTTGATATTGAAAAATAATGTACCTTATGGAGCTTTAAATAAAAAATATCTTCCCGAGACCAGACGCTTATCAAATTTCAGAACCTTAGTCAGGTTCACAAACCTATATACTGTTGATAGATAAACTCCTTCTAGCTCTTCAAGTACCATCACAGAGTAGGTGCTGATGATGGTGAGACTGTCAAAAAATTTCTCCAATTTTATATAGGAACTATAGGAGGACTAAATATAACTCTTTATCTTCTATGGAAGGAGCGTTGCATACCCATAGTGGATCTCTGAGTTTCTGAAGAATGTTTCATATCCTACTTGCATATATGCTGACTTTCTAGGAGATGATGTTGTTTCCTTTATTTATTAAAACGTTTAGGGATCCCATCTAGATGCTGTTTCATTCTAAACATCATCAATCTGTATTTGTGGAGACCAGGGAAGAGTTTTTACATGCTGAAGGCCTAAAGTAATTATTTGTGCTCAAGAATTTTTTTTTATCATTTGAGATGTTATCTGTTTTTACGCAGCCAAAAGAAACACAACTGTGCATTCCTCGATCACTTTCTCTACCGGTCATTAACAAAGAACGACGCACTAGGAGAGTGGAATCTTTCTTTCGAGTCATTCCTTCAACCCCTCAAGGAAAGGATGGGAATTCCACAGTTTCAGCTACACCTCCAGCCAAAACATCTGGTAAATAATTGCTTATATGATCCAAGTAATTATTTGATTTTTGTTAGAATAGGTTAGAGTCACACAATGGTTGGGGAATGAATTGTTGGTTTACTTATATGGACTTGGGAAATCCTCTCCTCTTGACCTAGCTATTGGGGTTGAGTGAGGCCCCAGTGCCATATCTTTACAATTTATAAGCAATCACGTGCTCCCGAAGGTCACTGTACATTGACACTTTCTGTGATGAGGATTCTTCTGTTAGGAAGTAACCACATGGTGAGTATATGAGCACCACATGTACTACTATAGACGCATGCTTCAATAGCTATCTAATCAATGTGTTATTTCTCAGAAGATAATGAGCCAAATGGTGAGGATATACCTGAAGAGGAGGCTGTATGTCGAATTTGTCTGGTTGAATTGTGTGAAGGTGGGGAGACACTCAAGATGGAATGCAGCTGCAAAGGTGAACTTGCGTTGGCTCACCAAGAATGTGCTTTCAAATGGTTCAGCGTAAAAGGTAACAGAACATGTGACGTGTGCAAGCAAGAAGTTCGAAACCTGCCTGTCACACTTCGTCGCCTCCAAAGTGCGAATGTGGGATCCAATAGTTTCCAGCACTTGGAAATAAATGGATACAGGTGAGTGTATTTGTTCTTCTCTTTATGAGCTAAGAAGAGCGAGTTTCTCAAAATAGCAATCAACCTTGTTCCCCTTACAATTGGTTTTTCTGTCTATTTCACATTTCTTTCTCCTAATATTTGGAATGAATCAACCAGCTTTAGTCTGTTCATCTGTAGTTCTTGGTATATGAAGGCGCATTATTAGGTGCTCCATCTTAATTTACTACTGTTGTCTGTGGCTGAGTGCTGAGATTACACATCAACTTTCGGATAGCAGATTCATGATGAAAAAAGTACTTATCGAGTATCAACGAACTAATAATGAATACTATTTCGTTGGGAAGTACCACACTCTATTTTAGTGATGATTTACAATAAGCGGCATCTACTTATGACTCACAACACGAAAAGACATGGAAATGTTGAACTAAAAGAATCATGCTTTTTATTATTACTTTTGTTGTTCAGCCCCAGGAAGACTAGTTTCATGGCATTTACTGGTTCCTCTCTTCTCCCACTTTTGTCTTTGGAATGAACTAGTTAAATCTGGAAATATGGGAAGATTAATGCGTAAATACTTTCAAGAGCAAAGAAAATTTAAGGAAAGATACTTATTAAAAATTACTCAACTAATTCAGCTTCTGAAATTTTGCACAGGGTATCGCAGGAACTACCGATTCTTGTCATTGTCAGCATGCTTGCCTACTTTTGCTTTCTTGAGCAGCTTCTGGTAATTAAGGAAACTCTTTGTTTAAGAAACAATCCATCATCGATCTCATATTGATTTACTATTGTCCCATCTGCAGGTCGGATCAATGGGTACAGGTGCAATAGCAATATCAGTTCCCTTTTCTTGTGTACTAGGTTTGCTTTCATCTTTGGCGTCTTCAACCATGGGTATGTCATCTTCTGCTGCTCAGTTGTAACATCTTAAAAACTTTGATCAATTGAATGTCATAGATGTATAGCTTCCGAGGAAGTTTAAGTACTAATGAGGACCCCCTTAGGTCCTAGTTGATACTGAATAGGAGAGATCTGAGTGTCCACGAGACACACCTGTGTTAAGTTGAGGTGTCTAGATGATCACGTGGTAAGGTTATGTGTCAAGTGAGAGTTGGGGCCAAGTTTGAGTGCTGTCTATGCATTTTGCCTTAATAAACTCTTACCTTATAAGAAAAGAAGTCATAGGTGGAATAATGTGAAAACTTTGAAGTATCTGTGACCTCAACTCAAAGTAGCAAAATATGATCTTCACTTGTCTATTTCATGACATATGCTGGTAAAATATTATGCTCATATGTGTTAAATTTAGTATTCTGATGAAATCTTTTATCCTTTTTATTTTTTTGTAGTGAAGAGAAGGTTTGTTTGGGTTTATGCATCCATTCAGTTTGTCGTCGTGGTATTCTTTGCTCATATGTTCTACTCCTTGGTAAGTAATTCTAATTCCTAAATGTGAATATCTGAATGAACTAGGGACATTACGCTAGATCCAGAGTGGGATCCAACATTTAAACATGACGTGTTCTTATTACTATCATGAAGTTCATAATTATATGTACCTTATTAGAAATACTAGGTTCAGTTGAACCCATTGAATAAGGTTGTGCCTGCCTCCAGTTGGACCTCTATAATGTTATACTATATGTTTTCAGGTTCATGTGCAACCTGTTCTTTCAATTCTTCTCTCAACATTTGCTGGCTTGGGGGTTGCAATGTGTGGATGTTCCATACTCATCGAGTTCTTTAGATGGAAAAGGCAGAGACAAGTCTTGTTAGACCAACAGCAACATAATTCCCAGCTGAATCAGACAGAAACATCATCCCACATAAGTACTCGTCATGATTATCAAGCGGATATAGAAAATCCAGGGACATTTAGTGGGAGCTAGATAGTCAATAATGCAATAGCAGCTTATAAGGCATTTAAAAACACAGTTGTGGGGAATGGCTTGTTGTATATATCTTGACGTTACTCATTCTCCACCGAGAAGTAGAAAAGTTTATTATACTGTGGAAAGGTAGGAAAAAATCCATAAAAAGTGAAAGAAAAGATGTGAAAAGCAGACATGTTTCTGTACACAGTTGTTGTGGAAATGGCTTGTTGTGTATATCTTAAAGTTACTTATTTCCTCCACCATGGGTGGAGGGAGAGTGTTGGCTACAGGTCCAGTCGAACCAAGTAACTTTGGTTGAAATTTTGTATTTGTCTTTAAAATTTGTTGAATATTTTCATACTAGTATGACCTCAGAACTCAGTAACTTGAAAAAGACTTGAATCTAAAATAAAAAGCTTCAAAGCTTGGCTCCTCCAATCATACCACTTCCATTCTGAGAGTAAAGGAAGAAAGTGACATTTTGTTTTTGGGATTAGTGGAAACATTATGGATTGTTATCTGTATATGCAATTTTTGTTTGAAGATTGGGTCATTTGTTTCTTTAGCCCGCCGTTTTGCTAGAGCTATGTTGACTTGAACTCTTGACAAGACATGTTCCCAAGATCCTAAGTTTTACTTGTCTCAATTAATGTTACCTTCTATTTTCTCTTTCAAATCATATGCATGGTAAGAAATAGGTGTTGATATTCTCAATTGAGACAAGTAAAACTTGGGACCCAACACCATGCAATGAAACATAAATTAAATCGCCTTTGTCATTTCGTAACAAAATTAAAGGTGACATACATAAATGGACCTTTTAAGTTACCCACAATAATAAAGTGGCATCTTAATTATGTCGATGACTAGATAAACGCATCTACTTAACTCGAGTCTATTTCAGGAACATCCGAATCTAGCAGACCATAAGCATGAGCTACAATCACGGATGACTCCCAAATGGACAAATGACACGTGTTTTTAGGATGTAATTTTTTACACATTTCTTTAAAAAGAAGAAATTGTAACTTATTTGAACATCAAACTATCCCCTCCATGGCTCCATCCCCGTCTTCCTCATATATTTTTAAAAAAGTGTGACATTTCTTTCATCTGTTGTTGCTTTTAATTTGTTTTCTTTATCTTTATTTTTATTTTTTGGGAATATCTATTCGTACTTGTCAAACATTGGTGTGTTAGCAAAATAGATAATTCAAAATTTGGTTAAATTGTTTTTGTTTAGATCCTATTGTGGATTTATGAAACGCTGACTGAGTGACTAAAATGTTCTGATATTGACATTGATATCAGATAATCAGGTCAACTTACAGAACTGTTGCGGGCAACTTATACATTATCAACTTTGTATCCTATTTTGAGACAGTTGTATTTACTCTTGGTACTACTTTAGATGCTCTTTTACTCATGACTTCAGGTTTTGAGATTTCATATGTTATTATGTGATTGTTTCTGTTTTACTTTACTTTCTTTATTTGCGATCCGATTTTGGGTCGTGACAAGTTTGGTATTCGAGCTCTAGGTTTTTGGGCTTGTGAGTCAAGGGCAGAGTGTCTAGTAGAGTCTCGTGGATCGGTTTGTAGACGTCCACACCCATCTTCTAGAGGCTACAGGGCACTTGATAGGAAAAACTTTTATGTCTTGCTTCTATTCGTATGTTTCTTCATATCACCTGTTTTTAAAGTATCTAATCTACTCCTTTTGCGCAGATGCAAGTTACTAGATCCCGTCGATCAATAGGAGAGCTGGAGTCAGCTGATGTGGCTCACACTCGAGGTCGAGGAAGGGTTCATGATAGGGGCAAGGGTTGAGGACTTGCTAAAGGGGCAACTCTGCCTAGTGGATAGACTAGATCGACTTCTCCTGAGCCTGCTTATGAACCAGAGGGGCCTATAGATCCTATTCCACCGGCCTCAACCCCAGACACTACACCCTTAGTTTAGGAGTTACTTTTGAGGGTATTGGCTAGATTGTAGGGAGCATCTCCCTCCCCAACAGTTATTGATACACCGGTTTCTACAACACCAGTTGGTTCTTCTATAGCTCCATTTGAAGCAACTATGACTCATGTGGTCCTTCTTCAGCTCAAGTGGATCCTCCTATGACTGTTATGATTTTGCCTCAGATATCTCGCCGAGTTTGGGCTCTCAGTTTTAGAGTTCGGCTATCGCTCCATCTATCACACCACCCTTATTTATCGTGCTGCCATCTTCTGCCAGCCCAACCATGTCTATAGCTGAGCAAAAGAGCCTTGTGAGATTTATACGGTTGGCTCCTTCGCGATTCGATGGCACCCCTAGTGATAGAGCCTACAATTTTCTATCGGAATGTCAGGACTGGTTATGTAACCTGGATATTCTTGAATCACATGGGGTTGCTTATACTTCTTACGAGTTCACCGACCTTGCCAAGGAGTGGTGGAGGTCAGTCCTGGTTCGTCGACCTATTGGATCTCCAACTATGACATGGGAGCAGTTTACAAGGGTTTTGCTTGAGAGGTTTATGCCATACAGCCTTCGGGACAACCACAGGGATGAGTTTGATAGGCTTCAACAGGGTTCTATGTCTGTTTCTGACTATAATGCCATATTTCATACATTGTCCAGATATGTCTTGTCTAGCATCCCTATTGAGTTTGAGAGGATTTGGCGCTTTGCCAAAGGATTGACATAGTATCTTCAGCAGGATACAACATCCTTGGTACTGGCTAGAGGCACATTTAAGAGTGTAGTGGATCACAAATGTATGATAGAGTGCATCAAGCAGGAGTGACAGGGTGGCAGGAGGAGGTCCCATCAGCATAGCTAGTTTAGTGGACACCCACCGCATGATCGAGAGTTTTAGAGGTAGGGCCATCTGGGCTAGGCAGTCCACGCAACCATCCTAGCTTCTAACAGTATTGATAGGCCCCAATCTACTCAGGCAGGCCGTGATAGTTCCTTTAGTGCACCCAGGCGTAGTGTCTTTTTTAGACAACCATCTTAGAGATAGGAGACTAGGGTTTGTTATCATTATGATGAGATAGGACACTTAGCCCATCATTGTCCTCACTGTGCACTTCCTTCTCAGGCTTTTAGTTCTCAGCCAGCTCATCCAACTCCAGCACCGGCACCCAGGGACACACACCTAGGCTATTAGGGGTGGTACTAGAGATGGTTGTGGTATAGTGAGAGGTGGTGCTAGTGGTGAGCGTAGAGTTACTTATGTTGTCCCAGATAGAACTGAGGTAGAGGATTTTGATGCAGTTATCACAGGTATGGTTCTAGTTTGCCACCGTTCAGCTTCAATTTTATTTGATCTAGGTTCTACTTATTCCTATGTGTCAGCTTACTTTGCTTCTGATTTTGATATTATATATGAGCTGCTTACCGAGGCTATTTGTGTTTCCACCCTGGTAGGTGAGTCATTAGTGGTGAATCAAGTATATCGGGGTTGTATTGTGACTTTTATGGGGAGAGATACTGTTGTTGACTTGATATTGTTAGATATGGTTGACTTCGATGTGATATTGGACATGGATTGGTTGTCACCTTATCATGCTATTCTTGACTGTCATGCGAAGACCGTGACCTTATCTTGCCCCGAATTGCCTCAGTTGGTATGGACTGAAGCACCTAGCTCCTATCCTAAGGGTGTTATTTCTTATATGCATGCTTATCGGTTAATGGAGAAGGGATGCTTGGCATATTTGACTCATGTTAGGGCCTGTTCTCAAGAGGCCCCATCATTGGAGACTACCAAGGTTGCTAGAGTGTTTATGGATGTATTCTTGACTAACTTACCTAGTGTTCCTCCAGACCGTGATATTGACTTTGCTATTGATGTAAAGCCGAGCACTAAGCCCGTATCTATTACTTCTTATCGTATGGACCCAACTGAATTGAAGGAGTTGAAGGAACAATTGGATGATTTGTTGAAAAAGAAATTTATTCGTTTGTGTGTATCTTCCTAGGGTGCTCCTGTATTATTTGTGAAGAAGAAGGATGACACTATGCGTATATGTATTGACTATCGCCAGCTTAACAAAGTGACTATCAAAAACAAATATCCTTCGCCTTGCATTGATGATCTTTTTGACCAGTTTCATGGTGCCTCGGTATTCTCCAAGATTATTTTAAGGTTCGGCTATCATCAGCTGAGAGTTCGGGAGTCAGATTTCCTAAAGAAAACCTTTAGGACCCCATTATGGGCATTATGAGTTCATTGTTATATCCTTCAGGTTGAGTAATGCCCTGACTTCTTTTATGGAGTTGATGAACCGAGTGTTCAAATCCTATTTGGACATATTTGTGATTGTATTCATAGATGAAATCTTGGTTCACTCCAAGAGAGAGGCCGATCATGTTCAACACTTGAGGAGCCGCACTTCAAAGATTAAGGGAAAAGAAGTTATATGAAATGTTCCCAAAGTGTTAGTTGTAGCTCAAGTCAGTTGTATTCCTCGGGCATGTGGTGACAAAGGATAGTATTATGGTTGATCCGGCCAAGGTAGTAGTTATTTGTGAGTAGGCTAGGCCTTCTTCTATGTTTGAGATTCGAAGTTTCATTGGTTTTGTGGGGGTATTATTGACGTTTTGTGTAGGGATTCTCTTCTATAGACGCCCTATTGACTAGACTGACTCAGCAGGATGTGGCATTTCAGTGGTCAGATGATTGTGAAGCGAGCTTCCAAACGCTCAAGGATTTATTGACTTCAACATCCATTCTTGCTTTACATGAGGAGGGAGTGCCATTTGTAGTGTATTGTTATGCTTCTACTGTGTGTTTGGATGGTGTATAATTGAAGATGCATGAGAGAAACTACCCTACCCGTGACTTGGAGTTAGCAACGATTGTGTTTGTGTTGAAGATGTGGCGACAATATCTTTGTGTGGTGCATTGTGAGATCTTAACTGATCACTGGAGTCTCAAATAAATCTTTTCTCAGCTTAATATAAACATGAGACAACGTAGATGGTTGGAGTTCCTTAATGAATATGATATCTCTATTCTATATCACCCCAGGAAGGCCAATATAGTGGCAAATACTTTGAGCTGAAAGGCTACTAGTATGGGAGTTTGACATTCTTGAGTGCTGAGGAGAGGCCTTTAGCTTTGGAGGTCCAATCGGTTGCTAGACAGATGGTTCCTTTAGGTATTTCTCTTCCTTAAAGTATATTGGCATTTGTTGTGGCTAGATCTACTTTGGGTGATCAGATATGTGCTCATCAGTTTGAGTACCCCAGGTTGTGCATGATTTGTGACAAAGTGTTGAGAGGTAAAGTCAAGGCAACTATTGTTGATTTTGATGGTCTTTTGAGGATAAATGTTAGAGTTTGTGTGCCTAAGGTTGGGGATTGGGTGAGATTGATATTAGAGGAGGCCCATTGTGCTAGATATTCTATTCATCCATGTATGGCAAAGATATACCATGATCTAAAATAACATTATTCGTGGTTCGGTATGAGGAGGGACATAAAGGAGTTCGTGGCTAAGTGTTTGAACTGTTAATAGGTCAAGTATGAGCACCAAAGGCCTAGTGGATCAATGCAAAGGATGCCCATTCTCGAGTGGAAGTGGGAGAGAGCGACTATGGATTTTGTTACAGGTCTGCCATAGCCTTGGGCAAGTTTGACTCAATTTAGGTGGTCGCTGATCATTTGACCAAGTCAATAAATTTCTTACTAGTGAAGACTAGCTATAGTGAAGAGCAGCTGGCTAGATTGTATATCCGAGACATTATCAGATTGCATGGTTTGTAAGTGTCTATAGTATCAGATAAAGGGTCTGTGTTCACCTCCCATTTTTGGCGGGCTCTACAACGTGGTTTGGGTACTAGAGTGGATTTGAGTTCAACTTTCCACCCCCAGATAGATGGACAGTCCGAGTGAACCATTCAAGTATTGGAGGACATTCTTAGGGCCTTTGTGATTGATTTTAAGGCCCGATAGGACCAACACTTACCATTGACAGAGTTTGTATATAATAAGAGTTACCATTCTTGCATCTAGATGGCACCATTTGAGGCCTTGTATGGTTAGAGGTGCGGGTTGCCTATTGGATGGTTTGACTCAGGTTCAGCAGATGTGTTGAGTATGGATCAATTTAGAGATGCCATGGATTAGGTTCGTTTGATTCAGGGTAGCCTATTGGCAACTTAGAGTCGCCAGAAGAGTTATTCTAAATGGAGGACTAGGCGTCTTGAATTCTCTGTTGGTGATAGTGTTTAGCTTGAAATCTCACCCATGAAGGGTGTGATGAGAATTGGGAAGAGAGGCAAACTAAGTCTCATATTTATTGGCCCATTTGAGATTTTGAGAAGAGTTTGTGAGGTGGCCTATGCGTTGGCCTTACCACCGAGACTATCATCAGTGCATCTTGTTTTTATGTTTCTATGCTCTACCGATACATTCTTGATGAGTCCTATGTGATCTCTTATGATTCTTTTGAGTTAGGTCCAGACTTGTCTTAGAGGAACCTATAGCTATATTGGCCAGACAGGTCCGAAGATTAAGATCCAAAGATATACCTTCACTGAAGATTTAGTGGCAACACCGTTCTATTATGAAGATACTTGGGAGTTGAAGTCAGATATGCAGGCCAGACATCCTAGCCTTTTTGAGTCTTTGAGTACTCATTTTCCCCTTATGTTCGAGGACGAACATTATTTTTGGTGGTGAATGATGTAATGACCTAGTTGGCCATTTTTGAGCTTATTTGTGAAAATTATTGTTTAACCTTTTGTAAGTAGCCTTGGACCTATTTTTAACTATCTGTATTGTTGGAACTGAAATCCTGAGTTTTAAAAGTTAAAATACTGAGTTTTGGCACTTTTGGAAGCTTAAGTTGTTAAAAAGTGAGTTTTTATATCATTTTGAGTTTCGGGTGTCGGATCAAAGATCTGTTGATTCCATTAGCTTTGGAACGTCGAAACTGGTCTATGAGAAGTTACAGAACTAAATTTGGAGTTAAAATGAAGTTTTTAGGCCCAAAGTTGTATTTTTAGTTATTTTTGGAACCAAAGTTTGACTTTGGTCAACATTCGAGGTTTAGAAGCTCGGATTGAAATTTTAATAGCTCCAGTAGTTTTGAATGGTGAAACTAATGCTAGAAATGATCTTATAATAATTTTTGGAGTTGCTGAGGGCTGTTTTGGCTTTTTGAGTTTTGAACGAGTTTAATTGACTTGTATTGGTAAATTTGTCTTGGAGACTTCAGAATCAAATTTTGATTATTTCATTGCGTCCAGATTGGTGTTTCTGGTGAGGATACATATATGAATTGTAAAATTTTGATTTTGGATGAGTTCCGAGTGTCTATTTAGGATTTTTGGTTGGACTTGTGTTTTTTTGGTGCACAACTTCTAGTGCAGTCATCAATCTTCTCCGCATTCGCAGGGGTCTGTGTATCATTACTCTCCGCGTTCATGGAGGATCGGTTCGCGTCCACGTAGTAGGTGTAAGTTTGTGGCCCCCTCCTATTTCTTTTTTGGATTGCGGAGGTCTTTTGGTCAACATTCTCCACGTTCACAGGACCCCACCCGCATTTGCAAAATACGTTTTGGCCCTTTACAGTGATATATCTGAGAAGCAATATTTTTACTCAATTTTTGAACTTTCAAAGCTTTTGGGGTGATTTTGAAAGAAGATTTTCGAAGGATTTTGTTGGGTAACTATTTCTAACGTTATATTAATTATTTCCATAAGTTTTATGTTGATTTTGACTTAAATTTCATGATTTTGAATGTCCAAAATTAAGAATTTTGGGTGTTTGATTTTGAAACTTTAAAGTGTGATTTCTCCTTCGATTTGAACTTGATTTTTGTGGAATTTTCACCCACGAACTCTATTTTTCGTGTAGAACCTAATTTTAAAGTCAATTTCTAGATTCGAGAATCTTAAATTTTAGCTCTAATTTTGACTATTTTGCTTCTAAGCCTAATTCGTGCCAATATGAGTATCAAAATGCACGTCTTGACGTGTAATATCTATTTTTGATAGTGATTGATTGATTTGAGGATCGTTTGGAGGCTTGAGTTGATTGGAAGCTTATCTGAGTGCTGTTTCAGCATCGAGGTAGGTTCGACAAACCTTTTCTGAATTGGATTTGAGTTATTGGACATGTTCATATGATAATTGTAAGATTTAGATCAATGCATGAGCCTATGGCATGATATTATTGAATTTGATGGAAAAATGATATCGATTATGCCTAAAATTGAGTAAATGGCGATCCTATTGATAAATTGAGATAAAATGATGAGATTTGACATCATTTGGATATTATTATGATAATATGGGACTTGAGATAGCTTTTGGATAGTGTTATGAATAATTGATGATGATTGCAATAAATTGAGATTTGTGAGTCTATCTGGGGTTCTTGTGGAACTTGTTTCATTGACATCTTGATTATTGATGAGATAGTGATGATATGAGATAATGATAGCCTTATATTAATGGTTGATATACACGGTATAGCCTATTTGATGTGATGGCTATTTTACATATAAGTTATTGATGATGATTGCAATAAATTGAGATTTGTGAGTCTATCTGGGGTTCTTGTGGAACTTGTTTCATTGACATCTTGATTATTGATGAGATAGTGATGATATGAGATAATGATAGCCTTATATTAATGGTTGATATACATGGTATACCCTATTTGATGTGATGGCTATTTTACATATAAGTTGTTATTTATATTGCTATTACGTATACCCTTGAGAAGATGCATCAGTATGCACCTATCTTATATTGAATAGTTGCATTGGTATGGACATATCTTCTAACTAACTAGTTGCATTGGTATGCACATAACTTATACTGGTTTGGGTGCATTGGCATGCACAAATTTTATTCTTGATTTTGTTGCATTAGTATGCACACATCTTATACATGACTAGTTGCATTGGTATGCACACATCTCATTACTATGCAACATTTGAGACATTATGATATATGTTGAGACAGTTGATTATGGCTTGCGACGCCTTGGACACTTCAGTATGAGGCCTACATCGCCTTGAGATAATTCTTACCATGTCTTGCAACGCCTTGTGATATTTTAGTACATGACCTACGACGCCCCCATGTTCTATCCTGTATCTTGGCTCGATAGATGTGTACATCGGCCTTGCAACGGTCTTGATTCCACCTCATTTATGGTATACGAGGCCATTGAATTCTTGCATTGCATAATTATTTGTATTTACCTGCTTCTGTTCCTGCTTATATTGTGTAGTCACCCCTTTGATATAGGTGATAGGATTCTTCTTTATTACATACTTGTTCGATTTATCTTACCTAGTCAGTTGAACCTACTGGGTACATTTCAGTGTACTCACCCTACTTTGTTTCCTCCCTATAGATCAAGCACAAGGACTCAGACATGGTAGTTGATTCATTCTATCATAGTTTTGTCTAGTCATCCAGATCTTAGCGGTGAAGCTTAGACATCGAGTAGCCGTGGATCTTTGAGACTTCTTTTATTTTCTTTTCTTTTGGACTATGTATCATACATTATCAGTTTGTATTCCATATTGAGGCAGTTATATTTACTCTTTGTATTACTTTAGATGATCTTGTATTCATGACTTCAGTTTTTGGGATTTCGTATGTTATTATGCGATTGTTTCCGTTTTACTTTTTTTTTATAGTTGCGATCAGATTTTGGGTAATGACATCACCTCTGACCAAATTTCACTCATCCCTCCCATTTTTTGACCAAGCTTTAACGAAGTGCCTGCTGTTCTAGCAAGTTTTGTTTCAAACACTCCTTGGGTCCCAGTACTTGATTTTCACTGGTCAATCACTTGAAACCACTTCTAATCAAAGTTTCTTGGAATTATACTCAAAATTATTGATTTGGGTTTTTATTAATGCCTTAAAATATGTGTTTTCATGAATTTCCACTTTTGAATTACTAAGATAATGCAAAAACCTAATTTTGCTTAAAATTGCTCACTAGATCGTAGGGAAATTCGACATGGGAAATTAATGGTTAACAACACTCACACTTGTATGAATTTGAATTGTTTTGACATGATTTAATCATTGTTCAGATGCCCTTACTATAGAATCCATGTGTATTGCACCATGTTTTGTTGACTATGGACTTGGTTGTAAAGATCTTGCACTAGAAATTTGATTGTTTATAGATAAAATGGGGTTGGCAAGAGTATATATATGACATGTTTGGACTGAAATTATGACTGGGCTAATAAGTAAAATATTGGACTGGGTTGACAAATTTTGGATTGTGTATATGTTTTGTTTTGGTTGGACTTGGGTTGATTTAATATTGTTGGGAATGTATGTTGCTAAATTGGACTGCATTTGGCATGTTGTTGGGACATAACTTGGACTATGTTTTGTCATAACCTGTTAACATATATTGGGTTATGCATTGTGAATACACTTGTTCACTGGGTTGTGAGCTAAAATTTAGCATGTTAGACATGTGTTGAAATTGTTTTTCGACTTGACTTTTTCAAAACCTGCATATCCTACATTGCGAGGGTCTTTACAGCCCGTGGTTCAATCCATAGACCGTAATCGCTCCTCGTGGATGGATTGTACTAACTTTAAAAATTCAAGTTCAATAGGACAAACCTATTTATGGATCATAGTTTAGACTACAGGTAGTAAACAATGTTTGTAGTCTTGGTTCCTATAGATGTATTTTCTAGGTCTGCAACCACGACCTCACTCTATGACCCATAGTTTATTCCACGGGTTGTGAATCGGTTTCGTAGTTGCATTTCCACTAAGCTAATTTACTGTTCCTCTATTTCCACAACAACCTTTTAGACCCGTATTTCACTCCACGACCCATGGAAAGGGTTTCATACTTTCCATCTGTGAATTATTTCTACAAGTTTTGGTTTTTGTTTTGAATCTTCTTAGACTCATGTTCTTGTGTGTTCTTATATGCAGGTACCATGGCTCCCAACATTGATGTGGCTAGACGTGTAGAGGCTCGAGCCTTGAGAGAGAGATTACAAGATGAGCCTACTAAGTACAAGAGAAATAGATCAATAGAGGAGATTGACATCCATCCTTATGAGGGTGTCAAGCTACGATGGAAACATACATTATCCTATCATATTATACCGGCTCAGACCCCAATTACTATAGTGTAACCTGCCCAGTCAGAGAAGGGAGGCCCCACACAGAGTGACTCCATATAAATTTCTAGCTCTAAAGAGGGGTCCAGATCTAGCTCCTATGATCCAAATGGCTCAGGTTCAAAGGAGTCCAGTTCAGAGTCTGAGAGTTTGGACAAGTCAGTCATGGTACTAGTTTATGTCTCCAGCCAACCTAGACGGTGGTGCATCAAGGATATGTGTGCCATCTACTGTGATGATATTCGACAGGCTGATAGAGGTTGACATAAGAGGACTATCTTCAAAGAGCCCAAAAATTTGATATCCAGATTTGTTGTAGTGCTGGCCATCTGTGACATATTTTCTCGGTATAGACTCGAGTGGATAGTAGAACCATCAGGAAAGTAATCCTCGCCATTATTAAGAGAGTTCTATGCAGCATATGCTACTACCATTATTGAGGCCACTCCTAAAAAGGACAAGCCCATTGCACAACCGCGTCTGAAAATCTCCTTATGATTGGTCTTATATAGTGTACTAATAGCCATGGTTGAGTTTTGGTATGCACGGGTTGAGTTTAAGTGGCCGAATGCAAATTGGGCTAGTTGGTGGCCTAAAGGGACAGTTTCAGTAGTATACTTTAAACAGTCATAAATTTTGATATAGGATGAAACATGTGGCCAGAAAAATATAAAACTGAATCTCATTGAGTTAGCTTTGCAACACAACTGGTTTCCCTCAATTTGGAGTTCGGATGAGGGAGATATGGCCCAAACAGTGAGCCTATCTAAAATTCAGAAACCATTGGAGATAGGCTCAGACAAATGGCCAAGGAAGGGGCCACGGGCCGTGAAACTTTGCACGGCTCGTCTAGGGTCTTGGCAAGTGTTCCAGTGAGCTTGGGGTGGCCTGGAACTACCCCTAAGCCAAGTCTAAGTCAACGGAACCTTGGACGGTCCATTTGGACCCAAACGGCTCGTGTACTGCCTCGTGAAGTGAGGCAGTAGATTGGCCAAGCCAAGGTTGATATTTTTGAGGCTAATTATGGGCTGACGGGACCTTACACGGACAGTTACACCTTAGACGGTCCGTCAAGTGGTTCGTGAAGTGTTACAGAAAGTCCTCCGAGAGTTCGCATTGGAAAAATTGGCTAAGGGAAGTTGGACAGTGGGGTTGACGGTCCGTTCACCAGTAAACGACACTGTAGGTGCCGTTTGACACTGCTTAGTCTTGGAAATTACGTTTTATTATTGGTATTTTCATGATTTAACATTTCCCTAAGCCCCTTTTTGGTACCCTAAGGTCTCCTAAACCCCTCAAACATTTCTCAAACCCTCATTCATCCATTCAAACTCTCCTATACACTCTCTTAAGATCCTAAGACTCTCTTGGCCTCCATTGAAGC
>JBCEWC010004444.1:0-27327 GCA_038996855.1 Solanum aculeatissimum | reverse complement strand
CTCTTGTACGTTGGCTTGTATGTTGGATATTTGGTTATGTAATATGATGCTATTTAGCTTGGTTTATGATCATGTTCTCTTGTTATGCTATTGATTTGAATGATGAGTATTGTAAATGCCTATGTGTTACGTGTATTCATGCTTGTCCCATCCCCGGCATTGTCCCCATAGCTTGAGTCCCAAGTCCTGAATCCCTTAGAGCTTATGTGTTATGTATTTAGCTTTCACGTTTCCGAACCGATGATGTGTGTGATGATGCTATGATGGCTTGATCGAGAGCCTTCGGGTTCTCCTTCTCCATGTCACATCTAGGCCCCCTATCCGGGTCGTGACACCCATGGAGACCTACTAGGTCTAATGAAACCTTTCTCCAATAAGTCCTTTAATTTCTCCTTTAATTCCTTCACCTCTGTAGGAACCATTCTATATGGACGGATTGAAATAGGTTGAGTATCAGGTAGGAGGTCTAGGCCAAAGTCTATTTCTCTTTCGAGAGGAACACCCGATAACTCATTCGGAAAGACATAATGAACAATGGGGACCGATTCAAGGGAAGGAACTTTGGAAGTGACATATTGGATCCTTACTAAATGATATATGCACCCTTTAGAGATTATTTTCTAGACTTTTTAGAAGGAAACAAACCAACCTCTACATGAAGATTCTACCCTCCCATTCAAGAATAGGCTCATTTGGGAATTGAAACCTTACTCTACGAGCTCTACAATCGGTGGAGGCATGCAACCATTCCATCCCAAGTATTACATCAAAATCAAACATGGAAAGCTCTACTATATAACAAGGGACCACTTTTTGTAAAATAGAGATAGCACAATTTTTAGACTCTTTGAGCAACAATAGACTCTCCTACGGGGGTAACTTACTTCATAGGGCTCATGAAGAACTTTGGGACATGCATGAAATCTATTAGCAAGAAAAAGAGGTACAAATGATAAGTAAGCTCTCGAGTCTAATAGTGTATATGCATCAAAATTATAAACTTTTAACATACCGGTAACAACATCCCAGGCCTCTTTAACCTCTTGACGACCATTGAGAGCATAAAAATGATTGGTCCTTGGGGCACATTGAACTTGCCCACCTTGGCCTTGGGGCCTTACACCGCCACTCCTATAATCCTTGGCATGATGTCCAGGGTTCCCACACTTGAAATATGCATTTGATCCGGACAAGAATTCTTCCTTATGGAGCCCTCCACACTTGGGGAAATTTGGGGTTTGGGGCTTAGGAGATACCCCTTTGTCTTTGGTGGTCCGGGAGATGAAGTATTGGTAGACCCTTGTGCACCTTGATTTTGGCCACTTGGGAACTTGTGACCTCCACTCATTTGGTGGGAATATTCCCCACCATCTACCTAAGCCCTCTTGGACTCCCTTGCTCCTTCCCTTAAATTTTCCTCCTATATTTTCTCCACATAGATCATCAATCAGGAGATATCCATCTCCTTTGCTAGCATAGCCATCTTACACACTTTGAACACCAAATTCAAAACACCAAAGATGGATTTCCTCATGCGAGCCCTTGGTTATTTTCTCCACATAGGTTACCATCAGAGATATCCATCTCATTCACTAGCATAGCCATCTTACACTCTTTGGATACCAAATTCAAAACACCAAATATGAATTTGCTCATGCGAGCCCTTGGATATGCAACCATGAAGGGAGAATATTTTGAGAGCTTAGTGAACTTGAGGGAATACTCCCTCACACTAAAGTGTCAGGTTGATGAATTCTTAAACTTGGCCTCTCGCTACTCTATCAGAAAGAACCAATCCAAAAAGGCACACTTGAACTCTTCCCATCCAATTGGACCCGCTCCTTAGACCCTCTCATCCACCCATTGCTTGTACCACATTTTGGCTACTCTCTTTAGTTGGTAGGCCACCAACTCGGCTTTTTCCTCTGATGGAACACCCACGACGGTGACTATGCGATAGGCCTCATCAATAAAATCAATAGGATCCTTCTCTGTCTTGGAACCATGGAACTTCAGAGGGCTCATCCACATAAAGTCTCTAACACGAGTAGCCAGAGTAGGAACTTGGGGAATAATGAAAATCTCCCTATTAGTTTGATTGTCCAATGCTTAGGCCAACATGGTAAAGGCAGCTCTAAACTCCATGTGAGACACCCTGTCGTCTTGTTGTAGCGAAGGGGCTTATTGCTTGGGAGTGCCTCTTTGAGCTCTTCTTGATGGCATGATATAAAAATAGGAAAGAGACAATCATTAGTTATAGGTAAACCTTAGAAGACTCTAAAATAATGACATGAATAAGAAAGAATGGAAGACTTTTCTAAACCATCTCATAGCCTCTCACTCAAGATAGTGGCGCATTTCACAACCTTAAATGAGACTTCTCGATGTGGTATACATGGACATCCAAGAGACATTTTAAAACCTCGTGTTTTGATAACAAGTTTGTAACGACCCAACCTAGGGCCTAGTCGTCACACTGTGAATGAGATACCCGGAGACACCTCACCTAAGCCATCTTTAATATCTCAAACATTCATAGGCATAAAAACTTAAACATTTGCAAAAATAAAAGGGAAAGGATTTACAGGCGACATATGAAAATAAAGCAACATTAAAAAGAATACTCAATTAATTTATCCACATTGTACCATCTAATCCATAGAATGGATGAAATTGGTTGGTTTCATCAAATAGAAAAGACTGGAACATTTAACAACATAGAAAGTAAAAGCCTCTAAAGGCCAACATATACTTCAGTGTCTGAATTACAAAGAAAAAATGGTAGAGACCCAAACTAAGGGCTCATCACAAAAGCACTAGTCTCAAATGCATGAAAACTAGCCACGAGCCGGTGGAGGAGTATCTGTCACTACATAGTTAATTCATGCAGGCAAAATATGCTTTAGTACTTTTGGAATGTACTAAGTATGTAAGATGCAAATGCAAACATGAAATTACAATATCATCATTCATAAGTAAAGACTCAAATGCATAGGACAATAAATGGAACTTTAAATATAAACTTAAACATACACAACGAATATTGCTCAATATGAGTAAAAGTCAATGCATAAAAGAACACATGTGATGAAACCGTGTCATAGTATCATAAACCTTGTGGGAGTGGACCTTAACCGACATATAAGACCATGTGATCTATTACATGGAATCCAACATAACCCCCTATGTTAGCATGGGGAGACCACTTTTTGAATGTAACTCCATTATTTAGCATGTATCTTTATATAACACAAATGACTTATGTGGATCCACTAGCCTAGCCTACAAGGGCTCCTATGGTGTCACATAGTTAATGAGACAAAGAGTTGCTAAAGGTTCCCTTACGAATTCCCATCTCAATGTCATATTCGGTGCTAAGTCATCCCATAGAATCTTTAAAATGTAAGCTTAGTCAATTTATGACACTTAGAATCATAAGTAGCAATATTACGAGCTGTGGAAAGATCTATGGACCGTCCTGTTAATCCTAGACCCTCTTCTAGAAACTCCAAATTTTCTTCATGTTTGGTACCCTCACTTACAACCTTTCCTACGAGTTGTGCACTGACCTATAGGTCGTTAATGACTTTGTGGTTGTCCCATACTTGAAAACTATGTTCCCCTTTCTTGAAGTCCATATTCACGGGCCATACCAATGACTCGTGGTTCCATCCACGGGTCATGGACTTGACCTCATAAACTGACCCTAGTCACTTTCAGTCTATCTTTTTTGTACTTCTAGGCTTCTAAATTGAGGGTCATTACATTTCAGCACTTTCGAGGATGGATAATGAGTGAGTTGTCGGACCCCCTACTTCACTTGGTTTGGTATGTATGTGCATTGTGGACAGTGCAATGGTTTAAGTGTGGGGTGAGGGTATTTGATTGATATTTGTTGCTTTATTTTTCATTCTAGCCATGTATTTAAGGCAATTTTATTTTTTGTTTATGTTTCTTTAGGGTAAGATAATATTTCTATTTCATATGGTCTGTATATATTTTAGGATAATATGATGCTATTATGTCATGTCTCAGTAGTTTAATTTTAGTTGACTTGGTTTGAATTGTGTTTGGTATCCCATTTTGCATAGTCGTAGTTGAGTTAAGGGGCCCTATAATGGATGGATGATGACAGTCCTAAGGGTATTCATCAATGTAGTATCTCATTTGTTTGTGGTTGTAGTTGTGAGGGTTCAATATTGCATAGTGGGCATGTTGGCAGAAAAATTTAAAAATACAAAATGTCCAATGTTTGTTATGTTCCTATAAATGTATTCTTAATTTTGAATTCGTGTGAGTGCATGTAATGGTTATGATAGTGTTAATCCCTAGATTGGGCATGTTCCATGTGAGAGTGAACTTATTTGATTGTCCATGTTGTCATAAGTTTGAGAACTTGCCATGTATGTATACTGAACTGAGTAGGACGTAGAGCTTTAGGAAGTGATCTAGGCGTTTCTTTGGCCACCCTGTTCTAAACCTTTATTGAAATCCACCATAGATAATTCACCCTTAGTTAGCCTTGTTGAGCCTTAGACTTGTTTGTTGGATACTCACATAATAAGTCATTCCTCTTCTTTTTAAGACAGTAATCTTGATCTAAATATCCTAAGTGCTTTAGGATGGGAAGTTAAAGGAAGGAATAATCCTTTAAAAGAATACCACAGAGATAAGTCTTGGTTTAGAAAAAAATAAAAATTAAAAAAAATCTGGAGCCTTAACTAGAAGGGTTTGTGACCAGTCCGCGTCGCGAACCCGTTCCAACAATGAGGGCTCCATACAAAAAGAAAAAAAGATATAATGAAAATAAAAATGCTCAGTGTATATATGCTTAATGTCAATAATATTTAGAGGATTCTCAGTGGGGTGTTACATCAAGAGACCAAAGGAATATACATAAAAAGAGCATGTAATGGACTAAAGCGCTTGGGATTTGAGCCACTACTCTATATCCAAAGATACTGCCCCACCTGCCCTTAGCCTACATTACAACCTAAGCAAAGTTCTATATGATCCTTGAAGCTAAACTTTCTATAATAGTGAGAACATACATTAAGGGCAAGCCTATGGGGATTATGAGCAACATGTGATGTCACTTGGGAGACCGAAAGTTGTTTGTGGTACCCACCATCATTATTTACACTGCTTTAACTATGTGTATATAGGTAATTCTTGGTGTGAGAGCACATGGTCATTGAAGGATTGATACTTGTAGTAACTCAAAACAAAAGTATCACACGAGTACGCATATATTGTAGAGACATCTCAGAGATTGGGTGATTTTTGGGTTAGTCAATGTGAATTCAGTGGTTGACATGCTGCTAAGACAAGCCCCTTGTGTAGATATTTATTTTGTGAGCAAGACTACCTTGTGAGTATGCATGTATGTATCATAGTTTGTTCGAGGACGAATAAATCCTTAAGTGTGGGGTGGTGATTTGAGGCGTATTTATACTCCTAATAGCCAAATGTACTTGTATTTGTAGCTTAGTTTGAGGACAAATTCATAAAGTCTATGTGATTTTTAGTGTGATTTTGTTATTTCTAGCTAGTCTTGGTCAAGAAGCACTTTTTGATTGTGTTTTACAGGGCTTAAAACAAAAATGGAGGTCCAATTCCATAACAGTGAACAAGAGGGAACACAACCAGAAAAAAAGAGCAAAGAAAGGGCCAAAGTATACTAGAATGAAACACCTCTGTGTCACAGCGGTGCTTGATGGCAGTACAAAAGAAGTCGAGCGAAAAAAGTGCAGAATACACATTAGTTCGTGGACTGGATTGATGGCAGGTCAACTTTTGCCAAAAAGTTGGAAGTTTCAAAATATGCATGGATCAAGCCAGTCTGTGTCACAGACTTGAATTCTAAGTTAGAAAAAGTCAAAAAATAAGATTTTTAGGCCATAAATGTTATTTTGGAACATTTATTATTATTCATCTTTAGCTGGGATAGAGGACAAGGTTGAAGAACACTTTTCTAGGGTTAATCTTTGTACTTTTCCTCTTTTAATTTTCTTCATTAAATGTTTCTTGAACTCCTTAGATTTTTTATGCAAACAATGAGTGGCTAATTTCCCTAATTCTAGGATAGTACCCATGACTATGTTATAAATTCCTTCTCTTTGGTTTATTAATGGGTTTTCATATTAATTACTCCTGTATTCCTTTAATCATTATTTCATTATCTAGCCAACATTGAAATAAATATGTTGTCTACCTTGAATTTGAAAGATGAATAAGGGATAGAACACAGGGTACAAGGAGCTTGTTTGTTCTAGGATTCTAGACTATTCGTATACGAGAGACTTGTGACACCTATCCTATACCTTGCTTGGTTAATAAAATAGGACAATAGATTTAAAGCATTTTCATTGGTTCACATCTATCCTCGCTCAATATTGTAGTTAGGTTGTCAATGAGAATAGGTAATTAAAGGTCAAAAGACCATGATTGTAAATTTAACCCTGTAAATTAGTAATTAGAAAACCCATTGATAACAAGAGGGATTGGGGATATAACATATGTCTAAATAGGTTGCAGTCCCGGAAGTTCGTTTACATTGGTTAAAACTTAGTCAAAGAATTGAATTAGATTCTAAATTAATTTTTTTTATTAAATCAGTAGAAAGTAATAAACCATTTTATCTCTTGCAGAACACACAAAATTTATTTCGTCTTTTGAGAACAATTAAAGACAGATTAAAGTCCTTTGGTTTGATATCCTTGCTCTATAAGAGCCACTATATTATTTGAGTTGACCGCGTATACTTGTATGTGAATGGGAAGTAATATATCTCATCTCATGACTATGCATAGGGAAGGTTATACCTATCCTTATCTATGCATATAAACAATGTAAAGGGAGGGTTGTGACCATCCTCATCAATACACACAATAACTCATAAATGAATGTGCATAGAAAGGTTGTACCTATCCTCATCTATGTATACAAGCAACGTAAAAGAGAGGTTGTGTCCATCTCCATCAATACACACAATAACTCATACATGATTGTGCATAGGGAAGGTTTTACCTATCCTTATCTATGTATACAAACAGTGTAAAGGGAGGGTTATACCCATCCTCATCAATACACAGAATAACTGATACCTTATTGTGTATAGGGTAGGTTGTACCTATCCTCATCTGTATACAAATAGTGTAAATGGAGGATTATGCCCATCCTCATCAATACACATAATAACTCATACATGATTATGCGTAGAAAATGTTGTACCTATCTTCATCTATACATAATAATTCATACATGATAGTGCATATGCATTTATACTTGAAGTCACACTACATTCATAATCATGTGATTTTCATGTTCATGTTGAAGTAATGGTCACATCATAATCAAAGTGATGCTATATAAGTACTTGTACTCCAATCATGTTCGTGTTCACACACTCATGCTCAAATTATGTTCACATTCATAATTTCATTCATGTTCATAGTCAAATTCCATGCAGAAGCCTTGTACATGCATGATCATGTGATGAGAGATGAGAGTAAATCATGGGTACATGATTATCAAGTTCAAATCAGGATAATTGAATGGAGTCATGCATAATCTATGAATAGAAGAACATTTAAACAACAATTGAAGTTACCCATGCATAAATTCATAGTTCATCAAGTCATATAACACCAAAGCTCATGAAAACCATGTAATATAATATAATAGAGTTTAATTCATGTTTAAATCATCATTTGAATATAACTCATATCATAATTCCAATATTTGAAGGTCAAATCATGAAAACCTTATTTAGATCATGCTTGAAAGTAGATGAAATTAGATGAAGTTTGGATTCCATGATTGAAAGGAAATCATGGATGAATCCTACATACCCAAGCTTAGATTGGTGAATTTGAAAAGAAATTAGCTTGAACATTGAGTTCTTGATGAATTCCCAACTTGAGCTTAAATGGAGGAATTAGAGAGTGTTTTTGGGACTGACTTAGAAGGGCTTAGGAGTCATTAAATTACCATAAGAAACTTAGGATTTAGGGAAAATACCAAAATAACCCTTCTTAAAACAAGCTTTGAAAATCCACTTGGGCACCACATAGCATACTGCACGAGCTATGAAGTGCACCACGGCTCGAGATGCTTCCGTGGTCTGGTGCCTTAGTTAAAATAGTAGGGGCCAAGTGAAGGGAACCCTCCATGAGCCACACCATGGCCCATGATGTGGACCACCATCCGTGGTGTGCTCAGTAGTGGGCACACCTTCCAGGAAGCCCTCAAAAATGGGCAAGGGCCCTCCTATGAGCCACTTTCAGGGCCAGTGGATGAGGTCTAGGAACCGTGAAGTGGTCCTTGACGGAGCACCCTGGCCAAAAACTCTCAGAAACACATTTTAAAGTCTCGTTAGGGTCTCACAAAGTTCGAGTTCTTACAGTTTGATTACCGGTAAGAGTTATGCAAATATTAATTATGTACATACTAATTATGCATGTATTAGTTATGTAGGTATTCGTTATGCAAGTCTTAATTATGTAGGTATTAGTCATGTAGGATTTAGTTATGTAGAAATTTCAATACATAAATTATTGCTTAATTATTAAAATTTTAATTTATTACAAATTAATATACCTTTTCTTTTTGACAAAATCTGAAATTATAAATCCAAAAAATGATAGAGTACTTGATACACACACCAAAATACACCAAAGTATCACTATTAACCAAAGTACAATATAGAATAATAAAATGCAGTTCTGGAGAAAAAAATTACCAAACCAGAAAAAAAGAGGAATAAAAGCAACTTAGTTGACTTCCTCAATCTTATAAATTAATACACATTATTTACAAATAAATAAGTAAATAAATTAGGGGTAAATATATAATTTTATCATTTTAATTCATGTATAACTAATATTCACATAACTTATTCAACTTTTTATTGTGCATAAAATTATACATAAATTTTTTTATAAGTTATGTGAACATTAATTATGTAGAATTACAAAAACACTATCAAACATCATATAAAATTAACACACAAATAACTTTTATACAACATTTGAAACTTACCAATCAAATATTGTATAAAATTAATATGTGAATAATTTTTATTTTATTTACAAATCAAATAATGTATAAAATATAATATTATTCATGTATTAGATTGACTCTTCTACTTTGACCAAAAGGATCCTAAATTTTAAAAATTAAACTCAACCCGGGACACTTTAACTAGTAGTTTATAATAAATGAGTGTATTTAATTAAAATAAATAAATAATAAAATTTAAGTTAGACATTGTGTATCTAAACAAATCAAAAAGACATTGTTGTTTGGAAGTCCTTGGGCCAAGAGACAAGAGTTATAAACCATGTAATAGTGTGAAGTGTTGCTCATAAGACATAATTTATAAAGTTCTTAATTTAAGTTTACCTCTAAAACAAGAGTTATAGAGCATTTCAAAAATCAAAATACAAAAAACTATGTCAATTCTTGCCCATGGGACATAACTTATTCTTTAAAAGTTTTTATATCAAACATTGCCTCTAACATAAGAATTATAAAGTATCTCGTGAAATTTCAAACCTCATATATTTAAAATAATAAATATAAAAAAAATTTATCTCAAATCTTGGCTTGAATTTAGAAATCATTTTATTTAAAATAAATATTATTTATAGTTTCATAATTTAAAAAAAGAAAGAAAAACTAAACATAAGAAAAAAATAAACAAAAGAGAAAAAGAAAGAAATAAAGAAAAGAAGTAAAATACTAACAAAAAAAAGAGAAAGAAATAAAAAAGAAAAAAAATAGAGTAAACCCTTGCCGATAAGTTAGATTTACGAAAGTGAAATAATAAAATTTTTTGCCATAAGACATATGTGCGTAAAATAATGAATCTTTATATCTGATAAGCAATTTTATTCAAAAATATATTTTTAAAGAAATGGAGGATAAATTTGGAAAGCCACCCCATTAAAATTATATCACTTTTTTTTAATTTTAGAACTCTGTTGTCACCTTGATTAACTCTCCCTAATGTGTGCCCCTCAATGTCCAAACTCGAGAAGCTAAGAGAAGAAGATAGTGTTTTCATCACCGGCTTGAATTTTGTCATCAAAAAAGGCAATGGAAGTTGTGGGTTATTCCCATTGTTGTAATTCTCTCAGACCTTCACACCCACTTTCTCTCTTCAAGTTCAGACCAACCTTCAGCTCGGCCACTTTCATTTCCTTAAAGAAACAGCCGATAAAGTCTTTGCAAGGTCAATTTCTTTCTATCTATTAAAGACACAGGATTTTCTGCTTGTCTTCTCGTATTTGTTACTCTGGCACTCAATTATTCTTACTTTCATTTTTACTTGAACTTTTTGTGTTTCCTATAGTGTTTGAACTTTAATTTGCAAACAAGAAACGAAAATGGGAATCCCATTTTGAGGTGAAGAAGAGAAATCTGCTCATATGGACAAGGAGATCGTACTTGGCCATTGTGAAAAAAATGGGGATTTATCCATCTGCTTTGCTAAATTGAGCAAGGTACAGGACATATGGTATATATATATTTAAAGCATAAAAAAGAAAGACAAGCATTGAGCAAGGTACAGGACATATGGTATATATATATTTAAAGCATAAAAAAGAAAGACAAGCACCTGAAAGCATGCTATAAATTAATAGCTCTCAAAAGAAAAGGTTTTCTTTGAATTAGGATTCTATTTGTTAATATAAAGTTTGATAGGGTCTTCACTTTTCTGTTTTAAAGGTTCTTCCCAGTTCAGACTTAAAAACAAAATAGTAATACATGTGATGATCTAACAAATGATAACCTCCATAGGAGAAGTATGATATGGTTATCCAAAACCTTAAAATTTAGCCTCTAGAAAACGTTCATTCGAAAAGACAACTGATGTGAGACATATACAAGACTAAAATGGTTGGAGAATGATTAGTAACCATTAGTCGCCTTTAGGATGTAAGATTTGAGCTGGATCAAGAATTTGAACAAGGCAGGTGCACCATTGCCTCTAAGTACAGCTAAGCTAATATTCCACATAAATATAACCAGCAACCAAACCACCCTGAATGTTAAAACTTGGGTCTTGATCCTCTCTATTGATTCTTAGTCAAGTGCCTTGATTGGACCTGCGTCTCTGGCCCAAATGTTTTCCCCTCAGGAGTCATTTGGCTGCTGCATAAGAGAAACAATCAGGGTCATAAATTTTGTATTGAATCTATCAAGTATTTGATTGTGCTTTTAAAATAGAATTAATTGCTTTCCATTAGTCTCCCTTAGGATGAAAGATCAGAACCGGATCAAAAATTTGAAGAAGTTGGGTGCACAATTGCCTCTAAGTCTCAATGGGATTTGTATTTGCTTGGTCTGATCAATTTTGAATCAATTTAGTTTGGCTTTTGACACTTTTTAAGTTAATTCAGTTCTATTATTTGGGTTTGATTTACTGAAGATAAAGCAGTGATGTAACGAGTCCTGTTCATTTACTCTGTTCTGTTTCCACTATACATGGGAAGATTACCTATTGCTTGGTGAAAGATTGATGAATTGAGCCATTTCCCTGTGAGAGCAAAAGAGGGTCGGTTGTTAAGGCAAAAACAGAGAGCTAATGAAATCTACAAAAGGGGTGACATCGTTTACAGGGGCTAAAGTACTCCAGCTGAAGAGATTCAGCAAGCATTTAGATTTCAAAGAAGAGTTAGGAGTTGAAATCTTATCAAAACATTTGTGATTCCTTTGTGTCCAAATACTTTAACAAATGCATGTTGATTACATCTGCTAGATTCTCCTGATACAGCAAAAACTGACAGGAAAATGTCCCACAAATCTGTAGCCATTGAACAATGCAAAGAAAGGTGTTTGCTGATTCTAAACTATGCTGGCACATAAAACGTCTGTTTGTCAGCTGAAACTTCTTTCTACAGAGATTTTCTTGTCAAGAGTGCTTTTCTAATGGCTGTCCATGTAAAGAACATGATTATTTATGTGTACTTTTTTCCTCCAAATCAGCTTCTAAGGCTAGTGTTAAGTCCCTTCTTGTGCACACAATTTACTATAACCTGCTTTCTCCGAGTATGACTCCTTGCTAAAGCTGCCTCATCTTAGTCATTCACTTGTTTGGGGTTAACAATGATGACTTTTAGGATTCTGTAAAGGTAAAAGGTCTTCCCAAGTTCCTTGTCTTGCAAATATAGGTGAGTGTTCCATGAGTTCCCTGCTCTATTTTGAGCTATAGAGGAATCAGGGTCCACTGCTAACTGCTAGAGGTTCGGATGAGAATCCTTCAGGGGTTGGTTGTGAAGCCAATTGTCTTCCAGAAGCTCACTAGGTTCCCGTTTCCAACTGTGGAAGAGACATCAAGGAAGAAATCATCTCTAAGGTTGTTAATGTGTTTCTAAGTGCCAACACCACGAAGGGATCTGTTTTTCCTAGTGGACCAATGGTTTTGCTTCAAATGTTTGGTAGTTACCAGTTACCACCTTCTTCCAAAGACTTGTAGTTTCATGACCGTATCTCCTCCACCAATTTATTAACAAGCTGGTTTTATGTTTAGATAAGTCTCTGTCTCTCTGATACCCAGGCCTGCTAGAATTTTTGGCTGACCTTTGACCATTTCAACAGATGACATTTATTTCCTTTTCTATAGGAAGGATCTCCTTACCTTGTTTAGTTGCTTCTGAACCTTGAGGATGAGGTATTGCATTTACCATGTGGCCAATTTTTTCTCCACCCTTTCAATAACTCCATTTCATACTGTTGTTGCTTCGTGTCTTGCTCATAGTGGAAGCTCTGGATAGATTGTTGGGAAAGAGCCTATGCCACAACCCATAATTGTAGCCAATTCATCCACATTTACCACTACCTCGTGGAGGTAGAGAAGCTATTGCTGGCAGAACCTTAGCTAAAGTGCAGCAAGTCCAAGTACAAAGAAGAAGAAGATAATGTAGAAAAAATCATAGCAACTAACAAGGGAAACAATGCAAAGGCTACAAGAAAGCAACAAGAATAGCAAAATAGTGTGATAATAGCAACACAGTAAACCACAAACGATGATAGATATAAAAAACAAGAACTTCAGTAATACAGCTAGTACAGTGACAAACACCAACAAGACTAAACCCTCAAAAAGCAAAACAACCCTCCACTACCCAGTCTTAGGATCAAATATGTCAAAATAAAGCTTTTACTATCATTCAACACAAAACTGAAGCAACTAGTCATCAATTAAGTAATTACAGGCTAGCAAGAAACACACAACAGTCAATAAAAATAAGGCAGAGGTTCACAATACTTCAGTTACACGCCACACATAGTCAATATCACAGGTTTTAAGGTCAACTTGGTTTCTTATCCGCTGTAAAGACCATCAAGGTGTCACATTTTTATGGACCTCCTACGAAGATCTCTTAAACAGTGGTGTTAGTCCTTTACGACTCAACTGTTGAGAAATAGAGTTGGTGTGCAAGTTGTGATATTGATTGTTGGTGGTATTTACTGAGTTGAGGGAGTTCAAGTTTACATAGAGTTATAGCAATGCAGCAAGGCCATAAGGAGCTGAAAAAGTGTTCCTTGGAATCAATTCTATGGCGCCTGTGAGAATTTTAGATGTCCAAAGTATAATCAACCCAAGCTCCTCGACTCAGATGCTGAAGCGGACCTAGCAGTTGCAGGTTTTGAAGGTTCGTCTCTTCCCCCAGATTGATTGTCACGACCCAGACCTAGGGCCTAGCTGTAACACAGTGAATGGGACTCCCGGAGGAACCTCAAACTAACCCCTTAGCATATAACAAGCCTTCAAGGCAAATAACAGAAGATCACATAAGCGGAAGCAAGTATTCATCATACTCAAAACACAAAGAAAGATCATAACATGAGAGCGTGCAAGTGTTGAGACTGAATCAAAGACATAGGGGTCCAACAAATGCCTCTAACTCATGACACAAGAAGGGGGCTCAGACAAGTCCTGACTCACCCTGGACATAAAGAAAAGCCGTCTCTAGTATATAGACATGACATGAAAAGTAAGATAGAAGGCCTTGTCCTCGAAGTATGAGGACTCACCCAATATGGATCGTTAAAGTATCTAGATCTAGCCATGGGGATGGATGATAGGATCACCTGCACTTGCGTTATGATACAATGCAGACATAGAGTATGCATTAGTACGTTTGAATGTACTAAGTATGCGGGCATGCAATAAAAAACCTGCATTTGAAATGTTACATGACAAGGGCATAATATGTATAAAAGTGAAGTATAGAATAGATAGCCATAACAAGATGCCATGAAATACCATGATGCATGAATGCCATAATATATGAACATAGGTGGAGATGATCGTAACTGACATAAAAGGAAACATAACCCCACATAGTTGGTCCAATACCATTTCCATAACCCCACATAGTGGGTCCAAGTGCGTAACCATTTCCATAACCCCACACAGTGGGTCTAAGAACATCACCATTTACATAACCCCACATAGTGGGTCCAAGAGCATTACCATTTACCTAACCTCACATAGTGGGTCCAGGAGCATTACTATTTACATAACCCCACATATTGGGTCCAAGAGCATTACCATTTATATAACCCCACATAGTGGGTCCATGAGCATTCAATGCTAGGTCATCATCCACGAAGTACATAGTGTATACATGCATAGGATCATACTTGTTATAAGATTGTAGTAAGTCATTTCATAGTTAACATCATGCATACTTGGGTTAAAAAATCAAATCGTAATTCAAAACATCCATAGAAATAACTCATTCATAACGTGTACATGATGGTGTATGCACACCCTTAAGTGCTTAAAGCCAAATCATAGTCATCATAGTGATCTAAATCGTGCCATAATCGTATTCATATAGAAATTATGTTCATAACCATAATTGAAACCATTTTCATAACCAAGACCTCACGTAGAAGCTTTGTGCATGCATGATCTTGTATGAGAAGTGAGAGTAAAGCATGGGTACATGAAATTCATACTTAAAATATGAAACATGCATAATTCATGAAGCAATTAACATTTGAATTATAATTAAGATTACCCATGTATGAATTCATAGTTCATAAGGTCATGCAAATTCAAGTCTTATGAAAACCATGTGAATCATTAGGAAAAGACTTAGTTCTGTTTAAATCATCATTTGCATACAACCCGTATCATAATTCCATCAATTTGAAGTTAAAACATGAAATCCATACTTAAGATCATACTTTAAAATCATGAAAATAGATGAAGAGATTTGGGCTCCAAGGTTGGAATGAAACCATGGATGAATCCCACAAACCTAATGCTTGAAGTGAAGAAATAAGATGGAATTAGCTTGAACTTGAAACCCCAATTGAATCCTTAGCTTGAATCCTTGAATGCTAGGCTTGAGAGTGTTTTAAGAGTTAAGAATTTGAAAGAATAAGTGTTAGGCTTGCATGAGAGGTCATGAAATACGTAAGGGACTGATTTAGGACTTAAAAGAGTGAATAAATGTCCCAAAAGGCCTTAGAGTTGGGGCAAATTACTAAATGACCCTAACTAAAATGGGTCCTAAAATTGGCCAAGATGCACTGCTCGACACCTTCTTCAGGCCGTGGTGTGCACCACGGACCGTGAAGGAGACCGTGGTGCATGGTCCGTGGTGTGCACCACGGACCATGAAGGGGTCTGTAGTGGTGCTCTTGAGCCAAAACAGGGGAGGCCAAGTGGAGGGTGCCCTCCACGAGACCCTCCACGGCCCGTGGTGGGCACTATGATCCGTGGAGGGTTCTGTGGTGGAACCTTTCACTGGGAACTCCCCAGGCAGCCAAGGATCAAGGCCGAGGACACTTCCACGGTGCACTTTACGGCCAGTAAAGTGCTTCACAGGCCATGGAGGGTATCTTGGAGGGGTACTTTGGCCAAAATCCTTCCGAATTGATTTTTCAAGCAACGTTATCACGGAGAAAAACTCGGGTTAGAACGGTGGGAGGAGACTCCAAATATTTTCCTATTAAGATGGGACTTCATCAAGGATCTGTGTTGAGCCCTTTTCTTTTTGCTTTAGTAATGGATGAGCTGACATAGTCTATTCAGGAGGAGGTTCCATGGTGTATGTTATTTGCAGATGACATAGTACTGATTGATGAGGCTCGGGCTAATGTTAATGATAGATTGGAGGTTTCGAGACATACTTTGGAATCTAAAGGATTCAAGTTGAGCAAGACCAAAACAGAATACTTGGAGTGCAAATTTAATGTTGTGAGGGATGAAGCAGACATTGAAGTGAGGCTTGCCATTCAATCTATTCCCAAGAGAGAGAACTTTAAATATCTTGGGTTCATCATCCAGAGTAGTAGAGATATCGACGATGATGTCACACATCGTATTGGGGTAGCATGGACAAAATTGAGGCTTGCCTCTAGAGTATTGTGTGATAAGAATATACTACCTAAACTTAAAAGTAAGTTTTATAGAATGGTGGTTAGACTGTCTTTGCTATATGGGGTGGAATGCTGGCCAATCAAAAACTTATATGTTCAGAAGATGCAGGTCGCAGAGATGAGGATGTTGAGATGGATGTGTGGACATACCAGGAGTGATAAGATTAGGAATGAGACCATTCGGGAAAATTTAGAGGTGGCCCATGTGGGTGACAAGATGAGGGAAGCGAGACTGTGATGGTTTGGACATGTGCAAAGAAGAAGTACTGATGCTCCTGTTAGGAGATGCGAGAGGTTGGATGTAGGGTTTACTCGGAGGGGAGAGGTAGAGCGAAGAAGTATTGGGGGGAAGTGGTCAGACAAGATATGGTGAAACTTCATCTCACCGAGGACATGACCTTAGATAGAAAGGGGTGGAGGTCACGTATTAGGGTAGAAGGCTAATAGGCTAAGTAGCGGTACGTTGATGTCTGGCCTTGTGACTATAGTAAGTTAGTAGGATTAGTCGTGTCCTTATATCCTGTGTTGTTATTATTCGTCTTATATTTGTTACTTTTATCGTATGTACATACTATCATTTGCTTTTCATTATTAGTCGTTTTCTTTTTTTCTTTTCTTTTCCCTTTTTCCATATCTAGTATCTTCTGCTTATGAGGCTTGATTCTTGAGATGAGGGTTTTCTGGAAACAACCTCTCTATCTCGATGAGGTAGTGGTAAGGTCTGCGTACATTTTACCCTCCCCAGACCCCACTTGTTGGATTCCACTGGGTATATCGTTGTTGGACTATGGTTTAAAAGTGGCTATTGTCACTCCATTTTTTTTTTTTTGAAAAATAAAACAGCGTCTCTCAGATTTTTCGCCTATGAAGGGAGACCAAAGAAATTCTTGATTATAATTTTAAGAAGGAAGGTGTGAAGTTGCAAGTTGTATAATTAACATATATTGATAGAGGTTACTGCACTGTATTCCTCATCATTTATGACCAACCATTCATTGAAAATCTTATTTTTTTTCTTTACAATCGTCGAATTGAGTAATATGTTTGGTAGCGAGAGAAAACTAAGCTAGTTTGCAGCTCTACCCAGTGACATAAGGTACAAGATTAAGATGATGGAGAATTGGAGATGGTATGCCCTTGCAGTCCCAGCAAATAATCCTATGTTAACCACTTATTTTAGTTGAATGCTTGAAGGCAATGCTGATGAATAAGAATGAAGAGATACCCAGGTTTAAGACGATGCAACCAGTAATATATGCAATCATACAACTAAAATCGTTAAAATGAAGGTGATGGTTATGGTGATATTAGCGTGATTACAATTATAGTTTGACCACCTGATAGTTGCTGGTGAATTTGAGAAGATTTGTCCTTAATTTCTGTGTGGTGTAAATGAGCCAGTATATAGTTGCAAATTCGGAAGTTTTGATGTTCTCTAGTCTATATGGTATACTGCCCTGTAATCTTTTCATCCTCAGTAATAAAAATATTTAGTGGCATATATTCCTTGTTAACTCAATCAGAAGTATTTGACTAGAATTCAATTAGAAAGTGGTAACTCAAGAGTGATTCACTTCCTCCACGAGCCATGCCAATTATTATGGCCTTGTTAATGTTGCTAAATCTTTGTGCTAATGGCAGTGAGAGCAGTAGCTTCTCCTGCTGGATTTGATGAAATGGTTTCTGGGACCCAGCGTAAGTATTACATGCTAGGTGGTAAAGGTGGAGTTGGGAAGACAAGTTGTGCTGCTTCACTTGCTGTAAAATTTGCAAATAATGGTCATCCTACTTTAGTAGTTTCAACTGATCCTGCACATTCTTTAAGTGATTCTTTTGCCCAGGTATGAGAGTGTTTTTTTATTGCATTTCAGGCAGTTTTCTGAATCACTTTTTCCCTTATCATTTTTTTGGACCTTTTTTCTTGTGTGACAAGATTCATTCAGTCTGCATGTTCTGACTGTAGGATTTGACTGGCGGGACACTAGTTCCTGTTGAAGGCCCGTATTCTCCATTATTTGCCCTTGAGGTTTCAAAAAGCTTTTTCCTACTTGTCTTTGGTGATATCCAACCTTGAATTAATAATCCAGTATTGCTATGTTCTCCCTCGCTGGAGGCCAAAGATGGGGGTGGCTGGGGATTTGGTACTAAATTAAACAATGTCATGTTTAAGGCTCATTTTGAACACTATTGTCAATATGTCAGTTGAATCCTGAAAAGGCCAAGGAAGAATTTCGAAGTGCAACCCAGATAAGTGGAGGATCTGGTATCAAAGACTTTATGGATGGTATGGGCCTTGGGGTTCTTGCTGAGCAGGTAAAATTCTTTTCCACTAATTAAATCAAATCTTTGTGAGTTCTCTTCTATAATAAGATTGATAAAAGTGGGAAATAAGTCTTTTAGCTAGCCACATATACCTTAGGTTGCACTTACGAGGAGTAATGAAATTGAAGCCCTTTTTTTTTTTTGAGAAAGGTAACATTTGTATGTATTGACAAAAATCAGTACGTGGGTTGCACTGAAAACCATAATTACAACTTATCTACAAAACAGGATATCTGAATCTAAAATCTAACAAGAGCCAAGGATCTCAATAATTGACTCAGTATCCTCTAAGTACATTTGTTTACACCAGAAATGAAAAAGTCTAATACAGTTCAGTTTGATCTTCTGAAGATCACAACTTTTGCTCTCAAAAATATCTAGCATTTCTCTCTATCCAGATTGTCCACCAAATACAGGCGGGGACAATCCTCCATCTGTCTCTGTCTGAAGCTCCCACACCTACTTCTTCCCAGCTGAAGAGAAGGTGGGTGATTCTGTTAGGCTTGGGCTGAACAACACCCCTGAGACTGATAAAAATCCTCCAAAGTTGGGTTGTTATCCTGTATTGTAAAAACAGATGGCTGACTGTCTCAAACTCTTCTCCACACAAATAACGTCTGGAGCACATAGTCCTCTTCTTGAGATTTTCTTGTGTCAAGACTTCTTCTCTTGCTAGTAGCCAAGTTAAACATGCCACCTTGAAGGGAATTTGGGTTTTCCAGATCTGTTTCCATGGCCATTGTGGTGGCTGCTGTCCACCTTGGTTCAAAAACTTGTATGCTGAGTTCACCTTAAACATGCCTTTGCTATCTTTGTTCCACCAAATCTATCAGCCTCATCCTTTGTCCCTTTGAACTCTTACGTGACTTTAAAAAATTGTCACAATTTCAATTTCCCAGTCATTAAAGTTTCTTCTAAACTGGATGTTCCATCCTTGTTGTGTCCAACTATCAGCTACATTCATTTGTTGATGTACTGCCAAAACATACAACTCGAGGAATCTACTTGCCAAGTTAGAAGTCTACCTCACTAGGAACATGATGCTATATGTGGATCCACTAGCTACACCATATTGGTACATATTCCTACGGTGGGCACGTAGTTATGAGACTAAGACTTTATACAAGGATCCCTTAGGTCGAGCCCTCACCTTAAGCCTCATTCGGTGTTAAGTCAAGTCCCACAAAATACTCTAACATAAGCATAATCATACGTACATAAGTTCAGTAATAATCATAGTTCAAAGCTTGACAAGACTTCATGCATATTGAGTAGTTCATTCATAAACCTTAGTGATTCAAGTAGGTGAGAGTTGCCCTTTCACATAGAGAATCCATCACACGGGGTGAGAAAACCTTTCACCAAAATTCACTTATCATTCCAAAGGACTCCCATATACATAATCAATAAACCTCATAAACATGTGTTTGGAGCTTTGGACATACAAATCCCGCTTTCATGGAAAATTGGGTAAATTGGGTGGGTTCAAGTCAAACCATCTTAAAATCATGTATTTCAACGAGATTATGCATAAACACCATGAACTTCATGTGATTTTTTGATTGGTCAACACTCCACCCCATACAACAAAACAGTCTAACCACCATTCTGCAAAACATACCTTTAAGTTTAGGTGGTGTCTTCTTATCACACAATACTCCAGAGGCAAGCCTCCATTTCGTCCATGCTGCCCCAATACGGTGTGTGACATCCTCGTTGATATCACCACTACTCTGGATGATAGACCTAAGATATTTAAAGTTTTCTCTCTTGGGAATAGGTTGAATGGAAAGCCTCACATCAATGTTTGCTTCATCCCTTACAACACTGAATTTGCACTCTGAGTATTCTGTTTTGGTCCTGCTCAATTTGAGCCCTTTGGATCCCAAAACATGTCTCCAAACTTCCAACCTCTGACTCTTTTGCATTGCAGTGCTATTGGATTGTGATCTGAGCATAATCTCTGTAACAGAACCTGTTTAATTGTGCTGAAACTGTCGTCCCATTCCTTAGATATCAGAATCCTATCAATTCTAGAAGCAACATTGTTATTGTCCCCTTTGAACCAGGTAAAGCTCCCCCTTTTAGTTGTAAATCCAAGAGCTCCAAGTCTGAGAAATCTATCATTGCTGGTGTTCACCTCCTGCTATTTTTCTTCTCAGATGGAAATCTTGTGACATTGAAGTCACCACACACTGCCCATGGTCCCTCGAATAAACTTCTGACAGCTCCTAATTCCTCCCCTACATGTTCTCTTTCAAATCTGCAAATTGGAGCATATACTCTTGTGATATGACAGTTATAGTCCTGCAAAAGGGCATTAAGTTTACAAGTAAGAGTTTAAGAGCCAATTTTCAAAACTTTCCCTCTCCATGATCTGCTATCCCATAACATCAGAATACCCCCTCTAGTGCCACTAGCTTGAAGACGAGTATACTTGACCCATCTTCCACCTCACAATTCTTTTATTATATCTTTTAACTGTTCAAGTTATGGTACTCGGGCGGCTCTAGGGATAGAAATGGTGTAGGTATACTAGTAGACGAGAACCTTAGGGAGTATGTGGTGGAGGTTAGGAGGTTTAATGATAGGATGATGTCTATTAATCTTGTGGTTGGTAGGCATGTAGTGAATGTAATTAGTGCCTATGCACCTCAAGTGGGCCTGGATGAGGAAGTCAAAAGGCTCTTTTGGGAAGATTTGGATGAGATTGTGAGAGGCATACCAGAGGCGCAAAAACTCTTTATTGGGGGAGACTTTAATGGGCATATTGGGGAAACCACTAGCGGGTTTGAAGATGTCCATGGAGGCTTTGGTTTTGGGGAGAGAAATGGAGGTGGGACGTATCTCCTGGAGTTTGCCAAAGCCTTTGAGTTAGTTATTGCTAACTCAATATTTCCCAAAGAGGGAAAATCACTTGATTACCTTTTGTAGTATGGTAGCTAAGACTCAGATTGATTACTTACTTCTCTGGAAGGGCGATAGAAGCCTTTGTAAGAATTGCAAGATTATTCCGAGTGAAAATATTTCCACTCAACATGGACTAAATGGAGGCTTGCCTTTGGAGTACTATGCGATAAGAAGATACCACCTAAGCTCAAAGGTAAGTTTTACAGAATGGTGGTTGGACCGTCTTTGCTGTATGGGGTGGAGTGTTGGCCGATCGAAAACTCATATGTTCAGAAGATGCAAGCCGCAGAGATAAGGATGCTGCGATGGATGTGTGGTCATACTAGGAGGGATAAAATTAGGAATGAGGCCATTAGGGAGAAGCTAGAGGTGGCCCCTATGGCTGATAAGATGAGGGAAGCGAAACTGCGATGGTTTGGACATGTGCAGAGATGAAGTACCAATGCTCCTGTTAGGAGGTGCGAGAGGTTGGATTTTGGAGTTACACGAAGGAGTAGAGGTAGACCGAAGAAGTATTGGGGGGAGGTAATCAAACAAGATATGGCGAGACCTGATCTCACCGAGGACATGACCCTAGATAGAAAGGAGTGGAGGTCGCGGATTAGAGTAATAGGTTAGTAGGATTCAGTTGATGTTTGGTTTTGGGGTATAGTAGGGTAGTAGGATTAGTCGCGTTTTTATATCCTGGGTTGTCATTATTCGTCATATATATGTTGATTTTTTACCGTTTTACACACTACCATGTACTTTTTGTTATTAGTTGGTCTTCCTGTTTCCTTTTCTTTTCCTTTCCCTTTTTTTCATATCTAGTTATTCTGCTTACGGGTTTTTGAGACGAGGTCTGAGGTAGCGGTAAGGTCTGCGTACATTTTACCCTCCCCAGACCCCACTTGTGGGATTTACTGGGTATGTTGTTGTTGTTGTTGTATATCTTTTAACTCCTCCTCTAGCTTAGATTCTTGTAGACAGACTATGTCTGCATTCCAGTTGAGAATTAAACTCTTCACCAATGTTCTTTTATCCCCACTGTTAAGTCCCCTTACGTTCGAGGACACAAGTTCTACTCTCATGGTAAAACCTTGTCCTCTTTCCTTCTCTCTCTTCTCTCGTCACTCTTGAAGTCGATTTTAAAAGATGCGAGCCTTTTAAGCTCCTGAACCCCCTTGTATCTAGGCCTCTTAGTAATAGGAACATTTTCCATCTTTCTAGCCTGCCTGCAGCTATCTAATTGCATAAGTACCTCCAACGACTCCTCCTTGTATCCCTAAAAATTGACCCCAAACATTTTCCCAACTTTATCAGATTTTGCCTTACCCATGCTGATGTCTCCCTCTCCTTCCGAATAATAAGATTCTGCTCCTGTTGGATTGGTTCTACATCTTCCACCATCCACTCTTCAATTTATGTGTCATTCTGCGTGGTAACTATGATGCTTTTGTCCTTTGAGATTTCCATAGCCAAATCTGCTATGTCACTGCTAACCTCCTTCGTTGTGGCTTCCGGAATGCATTCCAGATGATTTCCTGTGTCTCCAATGACCGAGGAAAATTTTCCATAACATGTATGTTCTTTCGCGATTTCTAGTTCCAGATAGTCACTCTTTGGAATTGGAATTTCACCACTCACTTCTAAGAGAAGAGGGTCGAAATAGCCTTCCTTAAATGGGCCTGATAAGTCATTAAAAATGACATTGGCTCTATCAGGTCCAAATTTATTTTCCTTTGAAAACCGGCCCAGGTGGTGTTTGGGAAAGACTTGGGTCTCCACCTCCTTCTCACGTAACCTTTGAGTATCATTTAAAAATACCCCAGCTATCTCTGTACACCCCATGTGTTTTTGCTGTTCTGCTACAGTCGTAGGTATGACATTTGTCCTTTCCCATGCTATGGACAAAGCTGTTGTCCGCTGGTCCTTTGACGGAGAGAGACCTTTGGTCCAGTGCTGGATTCTCCCATCTCCGGCGGCATCTTTTGAAGGCTATCTCCCAGTCTCGGCAACGCCATCTGAAAACGGACTTTCTTCTCCACCCATATGGGGGTGAGAAACTTTATTCCGTCCCTTTCGATGGACACCTCATTGGGAAAGCTTCGTCCATCTCCCCGATTTCTGTGAAAATCTGCTGCGACCAAACTTGTAGTGGAACTCCCAGGCTCGAATCCAAGTGGTTTTAGGTTTCTGGTTCGAATTTTTGCGTCGTATTACTGGGTTCCACCAATGTAAATAAATTTTGATTTCCCCCCATCTCCACTCTTTCTGTATAATTTATTCAGCCATGTTCCAGTTTGGAAATTCAAAACAAAAATGAGTTGTTTGCCATCTCAGATATGTTTATTCCAAATACTGCTTTCCAAGAAATTGCACTCCATCTCCTGACGTCTGATAAAGAAGGGAGTTCTGTTTGTCCCTCTTTAAACGAACCCACTATGCATCTCTTGAAAAGTTCGGTGTCTCTTGCTCCAGGGGGTTCTGTAATATGTAGGTCACCTTCATTGTAGGAGAGTGTCATCTCGCAGCGTGTATTTGAGTGCCATTTGTTTTCCCCTACTGCTCGAGCATAGGAGAAGTCTTCCTTAAATAGTCTGGGCTGTTCTGCAAACTTCAGTTGGTGAGAGCATTGAATGAACCTCTCTATCTTTAAAGCTATATCATTCCACTCTGCATTTAGAGCTAGCTCAGGGATTATTATAACTGATCTTTCCAAACTATTTAAAGAGATAATGCTTTTATATCTTCCGTGTTCATTCACCTTCCTTGTACAGAAAGTCTCCATAAGTTTCTCCTTGTTCCTCCATCTCCTGATCAAATTTTCTTTATCCTTGGATGCCTCTTTGAGAATGTTGCACAGCCATTTCGTGGTTCTTACACTCATAGTTGATCTTCTCATCATGTTCTGACTTCTCTCCACCCATTCAAATCATGTATCTCTTCCCACTGTCCATCTGGTGATGTAAAAGGATTTGAATCCTGTGGTGAAATATATCCTGTTCTCCTCCATCAGTAATCTGTAAAGAAACTGCTCATGCTATTAGGAAAGAAAGAATGGTGGCGTAAGCTGCCACAGAGTGTGATAGCTTGGGTAAAAAAAAAGAAGTTTCCGGGCTCTCTCTTAGGAGAGAGGGGGTCTTGGAAGTTGTAAGTCCTTCTCTTTTCTGTTTTATTCCCTCTGCCACTTGCGTGGTTAGTTTCAACTTCAATTTTCTTGACCAAAATGGAGTTAATTTCACTTGTTTCAACTAATTTATTCCTATTCTTGCATGTGTAAGCTTGGGGAACTAAAGCTTGGAGAACTGTTGGATACACCCCCTCCTGGTCTAGATGAAGCCATTGCAATTTCAAAGGTGCCAGAACTTTTTATACTTAAAAGTGTTTGTTCATATTTTCCATCAAAAGTGTTAATTTTTTACTTCAACCTAACTGGCTACAGATCTTCTTGCCAGGTTATGCAATTCCTTGAATCGCAGGAATATAATATGTTTACGCGTGTAGTGTTTGACACAGCACCGACGGTGAGACCAGCTTAACATGTCCTGCAAACTATGTTTTGGTAAGACATTCCTAATAGTTATTGGTTCCTCTCAGGGACATACTCTACGGCTCTTGTCCTTACCAGATTTCTTGGATAAATCAATTGGAAAGATATTGAAGGTAGCAAATCTGTGCAACTCCATATCTGCTTTTGATTGGAAAAGAAAATTTGATGAATGCAAAAACATGATATGGACAGATATTTCTTTAGGAATAATCTTTCTTCTGTCAATTAATTATTGATCAGTTCTATTAGAGTAAATGTGTTAAAAAAGTGGATGATATATTTAACCTGATAAAACAACTGGTGCTGACAAATGACCAACGCGCAGTGAATAGGGAAGGTTCAATAATGCTCAAGGAATGCAGAAAGACCTTCACTTGTTGTGCATATAAAATCAGATAGAGAGAAGTAGTTGAAAGATGATTTTATTCCTTAGGCATTCTAGTTTTAAATACAATGAATAATAAAGGCCTACAACTGAACTTAAGGAACCCTAAATAGTTGGAGTCTTCTATAGATATACAACAACAGTAAACTCTTACAATAGTAGGGGTCTTCTACAAATACAAAAAAACAGTAAATTATTTGATAATATAAAAATAATTATTTAATACACCCCCTCAAGTTAGGTGTGGTGCAACAACGCCTAACTTGGAACGACACCTTGCAAAGGCTGGCTCTGGCAACGACTTGGTAAGTGTATCAGCAAGTTGATCACAAGCATGAGTGTGTTTGAGAAGAACCCAATGAGCTTGAACTTGGTTCCTAACATAACAAAAGTCGACAACAATATGTTTCATACGACTATGGAACACTGGATTATGACAAAGATAAGTGGCAACAACATTGTCACATAAGATTGTGGGTGTCTTTGGAATGGTGAAAGACAATTCATTGAGCAAGTTGCGCACCCATGTGAGTTCCGCAAGAGCATTTGCAACTGATTTGTACTTTGCTTTGGTAGATGAGTGAGCTACAACTTGTTGCTTTTTTGACGACCAGCTGACAGATTGCGCCCAAAGAAAAGAACATAGCCTGTTGTGGATACTCTGTCATTCAGATCTCCCGCCCAATCAGCATCAACATACATGTAAAGATTGCAGTCTGAGTTGCGATGAATATGAAGACCTGAAGTTGCCGTGGCTTTGAAGTACCGTAGTATTCTTTTAACCGCCTTCCAATGTTCATTAGTGGGACCATGCATAAACTGTGACAGTTTGTTGACAACATAAGAAATATCAGGCCGTATAAATGATAAATATTGCAACTTATCGAGGGTGCGCCAGTAGAGAGTAGCATTCGCGGGTGGGAATTATCAGTTGCCCAAGGTAGTTTACCAGAAAACATTGGTGTTGAAACTCCTTTACAATTTTGCATATCCAATTCAGGCAGAATATCAAGAATGTATTTCAACTGAGATAGAATAAGACCATCTGACATTTTTTTTGCTTCAAGACCCAAAAATTAGTTTAAATTACCAAGATCCTTTAGAGAAAAACGAGAACCCAAGGAATCAATAACATGTTTAATCAAGGTGGGATGACTTCCTATGATCAAAATGTCATCAACATAAACGAGCACATAAACAGTAGCTGCCAAATTCTTCAAAATAAACAAAGAGGTCTCAGATTCAGATTTAATAAATCCCATTTTCTGTAGATGATCATGCAATGCAGTATACCAAGCCCGAGGGGCCTGTTTATGACCATAAATGTCTTTTTTTAATCTACAAACATGAGAAGGGAACTGGGAATTGATAAATCCTTGAGGTTGAGACATGAAAACCTCTCTAGTCAACTGGCCTTGTAGGAAAGCGGTGTTGACGTCGAGTTGATGAATCGACCAATTGTGCTACACTGCTATGGATAACACAAGTCGCACTGTTGTTGGCTTAATAACTGGACTAAAGGACTCATGAAAATCCAAGCCGGGGCGTTGTGTAAATCCCTTTGCAGCAAGGTGAGCTTTGTATCAATCTAGAGAACCATCCGCGTTTCTTTTAATGCGATACAACCATTTGCAGTCCAAAACATTCTTTGTTGAATCTCGTGGTACCAATTCCCAAGTCTGATTCTTCATTAAAGCATCATATTTTGCTTGCATAGCTTGTCTCCACTCTTTGTGGATGTTGGCTTGTTTGAAGGTTGTTGGTGTAA
>JBCEWC010004443.1:0-27330 GCA_038996855.1 Solanum aculeatissimum | reverse complement strand
TTCATAATTTATCATTTTAATCAGAGTAATAAATTTCTAACCAATCTATGTTATTATCTTTAGCTAGTTCATCTAAGATAGTACTTATGTTATCATTTAACAAAAAATTTGTGTGGATTCAAATATATGTTATTGTAACCGCAGGTGTATGTGTATATGGCAAATGTATATGTATGTTTTTCAAAGCAGAATGTTTACTGCTAGTTACATAAAATATGTCATTAGTTATGGAATTTATAGTTATCCTCAGCTAATTCATTACTAAAGAACTTTTAGCTGATTGAATTTTCATACAATCCGTTGCTAAGTCGTAACTAAATGGTATTAGTGTGAATTTTTTGAAAATTGGTAATCTTTTAATTAAAATTAAAAGGAGGAAGCCGCCTTACAATGTTATTGCATTTTTAATAAAAAAGCTTTGATAGAATGTGGATTTTATATACTATAATAAGAGGGGGAAAACCCGATGTGTAAGTTCAACTTCGATAGAAATAAAAAAAGATCCCGTCTTATTAAATTAAATTAAAATAAATGGATTCATCCAATAGAACTTTCACAACAATTAAAATTTAACTTTTTTTTTCTGTACTTGTAAATAAAAGAATAGTTGATGGTAGCCGGTACTGACCTCAAAGTTTCGAACGACCAATACGGGGTCTGGTTGGGAGCAATGTGGATTGTCCTCTAATCAAATGCAAGATAAAATAATTAAACAAAAGATAAAATAATTCAAAATTTACGTCTAAATTATTACTTTCTTCGTCCCATTTTAGTTGTCATATTACGCTTTTTTAAAGTCAATTTGACTCATTTTCAAAGCTAAAATTAATTAAATTAATTTAATATTTAAAATAAAAATAAAAATATTTAAAAACTATAAGAATAGTATTATTGATTTTAATTTTTTTCATAATAATATAATGAAAAAATATATCTTAGAATATTAATCAAAATCTATATAGTTTGACTATAAAAATAAAAAATATGACAACTAAAATGAAACAAAGTGTATTATTTTTCACATCAATCAATCCTATACGATATGTATCTGCGTAACCCTACAGGGTAATATAAATTGTGCTGTCGAGTATAATCAGGGATAGCAATAATCAGACTCATGATGCATATCTTTTTTTTTCTACACAAGATGGAGAATGAAACAGCCGTGAAATAAGGGCAATTAAGATAGTCACTGTCCAAGATTAGGGTGTATACAAAAGGTCCCCTTTCACGTGGCAACCTATGTTGTTTCCCATGGGATTTTTCGTTATGTTGGTGCACTTGTTGTGTATTGAGTGGTCTGTAGCTATTACTCTATTTTAGCTCAAATTTAACACATTTTGGGATTGTGACATGATTTTGACTCGTCCTTTTCATTTGTTACCAATTTCACTTCTTTCTATAGCAATGGACAAAAGGATTTTAAATCACTGAATTATTTTTTTAAAAGGCAAGAAGATGGTGCTTATGAAATTTCAAAAAAAAAGTTTCTCCTGCAAAATTTGAATTATTTCATTGCTTTAAATGTTATTTTTTATTCTAAGAGAATTCAATAACATTCGATATGAGAAATATTGCAAAACAATATTATTCAATTATGTCTTTATGATATTATATACAAATCCTATTTATAAACACTATAATACTATCCTTTACCAAATAGGATACTATTTTTATTCCTATTCTTTTTCCTCTTCTAAGTAAGATTGTATACAAATGCAGATCAAGGATTTTGAGGTTCCAGGTGCCACATTATACGAATAATATCAATATCTACATATAGAGGTTAACTTTAATTGCCCGTTTGGCCCCCAAAGTTGTCTTTTTTTCTTTTATTTTAAAAGAGGTATTTAACCAAGTGTTTAGGAAAAAAATAAGTGTTTTTGACAAATAGTAAAAACAGTTTTTCAAAATCTTTACAAAAAATAGATTTTCCATCAAAAGTACTTTTGGTAAAACAAACAATACTTTTTTATTATCAAGAATTTGAACAAAAAATGGATATGGTTGATCGATAAACAACAACATAACTGGTGAAATTCCACAAGTGGGGTCAAAATTAAGAATTATTTTCAACAGGAATCGAGAAACATTTTAAAATATGTAGTAAATTTAATAATGGTTCAAAAGTTTTTTTCATCTTTTTTTATCAAACACAAACTGATTTTCATCAAAAGTATTTTTAATTCTTAAAAGCACTTTTCAAAAAAAAAAAGAATTTCATTTTAAAAGCATGTTTAAATGAGTTGTAAAAAACATTATCATCTAATTTGTTAAAATGAAAATACTTTGTTTGTTGGTTTGTTCAAATTTTTACATTAAAGGATATCTTGAGTTCAAATCTTCTCAACCACAACTTTTTGTAAAACAATAAAAAGGAAAGTCATTTGTAAGACAAATGTATGGAGCAAATTCAAGCCCATGACCATGGGTTGTGACACCCCCACCCTACTACGTGGATCCGCCCTTGATTGTATATACCTACTCCTACTTAAACACTTCCCTTCATGTTGGTGCATACAAGTCATATGTAGCTAACTTATTATAAATGTGATTAGTAGAAGGACAGATGAGTAGTTTGGTGAGATATCTATAAGTTGATAACTCATTCTCAAAAAATTGCCAATCAACTCAATGTGCTTAATCTTCTCATGAAATATTGAATTTGGTTCATAATGTCGATAAAACACAGAGCGATAAATTTCTAAATTACAATGTTGGACTTTTCAAACCAAGCTTCAGAAGACTGTTTCAAATCGTAAAATGACGTACATAATTGGCATACAAGGTTATCAGACTCTCCTTAAGCAACAAAATTAGGTGGTTGATGTATACAAAACTTCTTCCTCAAAATCATTATGGAGAAAAACATTCTCGCTGTCCAATGAATTATAAGACCAATGGAGAACCACAATCGTTGATAGAAAAAAAGGCATATGCTATTTTAGCCACGAGAGCGAAAACATCACTCTAATCCAACCCAAATATCTAAGTATATTCTACATCTTCTTCTTCTTTTTGTTTTTGTCAAAGTAATCTGAAACAAAAAGAAAACATTGTAGAAAAACTTAGATATGTTGGAAACAATGCAACGCTTGATGGAAAGTTCTCAAAATCGGCTACAAAATATATGAATCATCTTAAAATCAAGAGATGAGTAGTTGTTAAACAAGGTAATTATAAAATTGATCGGAATACGCTCATACGTTGGATTATTAGATTTGATGGTTGAAAGTAGTCACGATCTAAGAAATAAAATTATATGAGTAAGGTCAGAATGATGACACGACCTTGCACAAAATAGATTTGAGGAGTCACTGAAAAGACACATAGAGTTATGCAAATCAAACCTAAAGAGTCACCGAAAAGACACACGGTGTTATGCAACTCAGATATGAAAAAATAGTTTGAAGAAATTCTCAATACTATGCAAATTAAATATGAAAAATAATCCAGAGCAAATGGTACGATGCTACACAAATTAAGTATCAATAAGTAGTCATAAAAAAATGAAATATTGTTGCACAAATTAAATTTAAAAAATTAGTCATTAAAAAAATGACAAGGTAACTAAATAAGAAAGTAGTCATCGAAACGATGACATAGCTCTACACAAATTAGATATAAGAAAGTAATTACCGTAAAGATGATACAGTGCTACACAAACACTAATAAATATGGGGTTGACACGAAACAACCCTAGAAAATTATCAAAAATTGACACACGATCACCTGCCTAGCTTAATCTTCTTTTCCTGGATATAGGGTTCATGTATATATCATTGGCCCTACTTTTGTTTGCATAACCAATGGCTAGACGAGCAACTTATATTAGTCATAACCATCCGCTGGCAATAAAAGCTTTTTTGATTTTCTATAAGGATCGTAGAAGTTCTAATACCATGTCAAAAATATTAGAGAAGAATATTACTGACTTGTGTCTCTACATTTTTACATAGAAACCCAATTTATAGACACTACAATACAATCCTTTACCAAGTAGAATACTATTTACTATTCTATTTCTACTTCTATTCCTATTCCTATTCCTCTTCTAAGTAAGATTGTATGTATCTATTCCTATTCAAACATTCAAGTATACTATTTTGTCATGACCCAAAATCGGATCGCAACTAAAGAGAATAAAGTAAAGCGGAAATAACGACAGTAACTAAAAAGAAATTTCAAAACCTGCAGTCATGAGTACAAGAGCATATAAAGTAGTATGAAAGAGTAAATACAACTATCTCAAATGAAAATACAACACTGTCTGATAATGTCTAATACAATGTTTGAAATAGAAAGGAACAAAGGGAATCTCAAAAGATCCACGACGACTAAGATCTAGGATAAATGGAAGAAGACTCTGGTGGAATGAGGTTAACTACCATGATGGGGTCCCTATGATCGATCTGCAGGGAGGAAACAAAGTAGGGGTGAGTACACTAAAATATACCAAGTAGGTTCAACCGACTGGGTAAGATAAATCAAACAAGTATGTGATAGTGAAGAATCCTATCACCTTCATTAAAAGGGTTGGTGCACAAAAAAAATATACATAAGGGTAAGATAAGATAGAAATAATAATCAATGGTACAATGTGATGAGAGGTGTGAATGCAATGCATAGGGGTATTGTCAGACCATGTACCAAGTATCTTTCAACCTTGCCACTTGCCCGTAGTCAAGGGGTATCAAAATATCTCAACCTTTCTACAAGCCCATGGTCAAGGAGTTTCACAATATCTCTCAACCTTGTCACCTACTCGTGATCAAGGGGTTTGAAAATTGGTACATCTTACTCTTGCCTCCTACCCGGGTCAAGGGGTTGTATAAAAGTGGTGTAATTTCTCTAAAGTGGAGAATCTTACCCTTACCTCATGTCGGGTTAAGAGATGGTACAATGTTATATGAAATACATCAATGTCAATGATACAAATCAAGATATATCTAATGGTATCATGATGTGAATACATTTATATAACCCTTATATAATCATGGAGAATAATATCATGTGCCACAACTAAAGCCCCAAACCATCATCATTTCTCAGATCAACATAATTATACCAATAGTCAACTATACTTAATAAATACCAGACCTCACTCGTCCTAAAATATACACATGATCCTTAAAAGTATCTCAAAAGTCATCAAATTATCACAAAACTATCCAAATAGTATGAGAAATATCATATTATCACAATAATATCCAAAATATCTCAAATCTGAAGATTTCATCTCAATTTATCAATAGGATCATAATTTACTCAAATTTTGACATAACCGGTATCACATTTCCATCAAAATTCCATCATACCAATTCATTTACTCATGAATCAATCTAGATCTTACAATTATCATATGAGCAAGTTTAATAACTCATATTCGGTCTCAAAAAGTTTAGTCAAACCTAACTCGATGTCGAAACAACACTCGAACAAGATTTCAATCAACTCAAGCCTCCAAACGATTATCAAAACAATCAATCACTATAAAAAAAATAGACACTACACATCAAGAGATGAATTTTGATACCCATATTGGCACAAATTAGGCTTAGGGGAAAATGGTCAAAATTAGGGCCAAAATTCAAAGTTTCTGAATTTGGAAATTGACTTGAAATTATGATTCTACACGAGAAAAGTAGTATGCGAGGTGAAAATTCTACTGAAATCGAGTTCAAATTGCAGGAGAAATTATCAATTTAAGTTTCCAAATCATAGACTAAAAAATTCCAATTTAAAATATTCAAAATCATGAAATATAAGACAAAATCAAGATTAAAGTCATGAAAATTTGTTTAAAAGATGTTAGAAACACCTACCCAAAATAATTCCACAAAAATCATCATAAAAAATTACCCCAAAAGCTTAAAATATTTTAAAATGGAGTAAAAATAAGGGTTCTCGGATCTAAAATTGTACAGGTACAAGATGCACTCAGCGAACGCGGGGTTGGGCCCATGAACATAGAGCAGAAGGTTTAATTAGTGCTCCACGAATGTGGGGAAGGACGGGGTAAGGCTAATATAACTCTACGAATGCAGAAAAGGCACAGAGATAAACCTCCGCGAATGCAGAGAAATGACATGAATGCACCATAAATCAGATATAACAACAAAGATAAAAACTCGGAATGGACCCTCAGGATTCATCCAAAATTTAAAATTTACAAACAAACATGTATCCATACCAAAATAAGCAATTTGGACTCAATGGAATAATCAAAAATTAATTTTAAGGCCTCCTTGCCACAATTACCTATGCAACTCAATTAAACTAATTTAAAATTCAAAAACCAAAATTGCCCTCAAAAACTCCAAAAATTGTGTCAAAACCATTTTTAGCGTTAATTTCACCATCTATAACTGTTGTAACTGTTAAAATTTTGATCTGAGCTTTCAAACTCTGAATTTTGACCCAAGTCAAACTTTAATTCCATAAATAACTAAAAATGCAACTTTTGGTCCAAAAATATCATTTTAATTCTGAATTCAACTCTGTAACTTCTCCTAGATTAGATTCGACTTTTCAGAGCTAATAAAATTGATAGATTTTTTATTCCACACTCGAAACACAGAATGGTATAAAAACTCATATTTTTCAACAACTTAAGCTTTCAAAAATGGCAAAACTCATATTTTTCTCTTTTAAAACTCAAGATTTCAATTCCAACAATAGAGATAGTTCAAGATAGGTCCAAAGTATTTCACTAAAGGGAAAAATAATAATTTTAATAGATAGACTCAAAAATGTCCAACTAGGTCATTACATCATTCACTACAAAAAATAATGTTTATCCTCAAACAAAAGAAAAACAAAAGTACCTGAAGCATAAAAAGGTTAGGATATCTGGCGTGCATATCTGACTCCAACTCCTAAGTAGCTTCATCAACAGGACGGTGCCTCTACCGAACCTGCACTGAAGGTATATCCTTGGATCTCAATCTTTGGACCTGCCTATCCCATATAGCTATCGACTCCTTCTCATAAGACAAGTATGAACCCAACTCAACTGAATCATAAGAGATCACATGGGACTCATCTGGAATGTACCGATGGAGCATAAAAACATGAAATACAAGATGAACCACTGATAGTCTCGGTGATAATTCCAACTCATAAACAACCTCACAAACTCTTCACAACATCTCAAATGGGCCTATAAATTTGGGACTGAGTCTTTCCCTCATTCCAAATCTCATCGCACCCTTCATGGGTGAAATCATCAGTCAAACACTGCCCCCAACATAGAACTCAAGAGGCCTTTTCCTTCGGTCAACACAACTCTTCTAGCGACTCTGAGTTGTCAATTGTCACGATCTGAGAGTAGGGCCTAGATATGAGATAGTGAATGAGAATCTGAGAGTCCTCAAACAAGCCATCTTAACATTAATTTACACATCATTGATTCGGAAGCGTGTAAGTTAACAAGAAATGCATAATTCAAAGAGATTTTGGGGCTTTGGACTCAAGCTATGGGGATATCATCGGGGAAGGGATTTGTATGAATCATGTAGCACATAACAAGTACGTTATAAGAGGTGGGTAAGTATGAATCAAGATATGGGGGCAAGAAGGGACTTGGGACTTTACACATAAACACATTCTCATCAATTCATATCATAGTAGCATAAGCATAGCCATAATCAAAACATAATATAGTTATAGCATCTCAAGTAAGCATGTAATGCGGGCGTACAACAGAATCTTATATGTCCCATAATGTCTCTATAAAGAATAAGACGGGGGCCACGACATAACTTGGGCTCACTCTCAAGTCATAAGATAGAAAATAAACTAATCAAAATATAAGGTAGAGGGAGGTGGGGCTTGCCCTTGAAATAAAGGGCTCACCACTAGCAACGATCCCAGATCACCAAGCTAAATGTCCAAAGGTGGATAGAAATCGTCTTTGATCCCTACATGGTTAGATCATGTAGATAAAGAGTATGGGTTAGCATATATAATGTACTAAGTATACAGGCATGCAATGCATATGAACATGAATCTATAAAACAAGTTAGATGACAAGGGCACATATATATAGAAGGAGAATATAGGAAAGAATAGTATATCAATATGTCATGAAATCTGTGATGCATGAAATGCCATAATGCTTAAAGTATTGAGGATGAGACGTAATCGACATCACAATCCATGTGAGCCAATACATGAACTCCCGAAGCCAGGACCACGTAAGCGGGATTAGGGTGACTACTTGCCAAGGATAGTCACACCACACCTTACGACCTAGTCTTTTTGGTGGGATGTCCATCTTCCTTACGACCTGACCTTTTCAGAAGGATTTACAATTCATATCATATCAAGATACCTATGTTGGCACAGAATTTATGAGAAAAGAGTGAGACCCTTGGGGATAGCCCACTTACTACTCCAATTCCATCGGTGCTCAGTCATCATCCCACAAGAATACATATATATATACATGCTTTCAAACGAACGATAAGTACTTTCAAATCAATGCAATTCAAGGTTGGTCTAAAACTCAAAACGTAATTCATGTCTTTTCATACTTAGGCTAAAAAGCCAAACAAGAGTTCAAGTATCAAGTGCAAGGGAAAATGCATAAGAGTAGCTCATTCAAAACAAGTGCAATATGGTGTAATCACCCAAAAGTACAAAAAAACCAAGTCAAGACAAGTATGATCACAATCTAGTCATATCCTAAGTCTTACAAAAATCAAGTCAAGTCAAGTCAAGGTGGGACACAGCCCATAACAAGAGTTTTATCAAAATCAAGTTTCAAGTATGCATATGTCATGAATGATGATGAGAATAGCATGGGAAATTACAATTCATAAATTAAACTCATAATAAGAAGAATCCATATGAAATTCATAATTAAATCAACAATCAAGAATCAAGGTATGATTACCATGCTTTAATTAAATCATTCATAATTTAAAAGACTCAATTTCAAGGTAAGCAAAATTTCATAAAATCAATTGAAGAAGTTAACTTTGGGGCTACATGGTTAAAAGGAGCCATGAATAAATTCTCAAATACCTTGATTACCAAGAATCTTTAGAGAGAAGAGAGATTCAAGAAGAAAGCTTCCTTGAATTTCAATTCCAACCTTCAATCCACATCTTGAAGAGAGCTTGAGAAGACAGTGTTTCAAAATAATTCTAAGTGTTTGAGAGAATTTAAATTTGATGAATAAATAAAATCTGATTTGGGGGCTTAGGATAGGTTTAAAGGTCATAAAAGACCTTGGGAATGGGTCAAATTATCAAAAATACCTCAATAAAATGTAATTGAAAGTTTAACTCGTAGTTCTCATGGTTGGTCTCATGGATCGTGAGCCTCTTCATGGGTCGTGAGTCTCACTGACCTAGCTCAGGCAGTCCTTACAAAAATGAGCATAATGTTTTACTCCAAACTCAGAATTGAGTGAAACTAATTTTGTTGGAAAGCTAATTCAAAGAGATTCAATTGGATATATAATTGTCCACCCATTTCATCTTGTGCTAAGAGATATGACCCGTTAAAGTTGACCCTTCCAACGGTCCATAAGAGATTCCATACTTAGAAAAGTTTTGCTCCCGCAAGCATATGACAGGTTTCACGGTCCATGAGGCTTCACACATGACAATGAACTAGTCCATGGAGCCTCACTTGGTCCAAATCCTTAGCTGGCACCTTCACATGGGCTGGTTCATGGGCCTTGAAGCCTCACAAGGTCCGTTCATGGGCCTTGGAGGCAGTGCTTTAACCAAATTCTAGAAATGGATCCCTATGCAGGCAGTCTTACCAAAAAGGCTATAACTTCCTCATACGAACTCCGAATCAAGTGAAACCAAGTGCGTTGGAAAGATGACTTAAAGATATTTAATTTGATAGTTCATGACTCACCCAGTTCTACTAGTTCTAAGATATATGTCAATTTAAAGTCAATGCTTTCACAAAACTTCATACAAAATTTAACTAATTCGATTTCTTTGAATGCGGTCACTCAAGAGAGATTCATGAAGCTCATTAGCCAACCTTGGTATGGGGATATCACTTTTTCATGTCTAACTCCTCTTCTCATGTAACAATCTCCATATGTTGATTTCTCGAAAGCACCTTTACCAAAGCCACATCCTTATTGTGAAGTCTTTTCACTTGCCTAAATCTCAACCGACACCTCTTCATAAGTCAAATTTTTCATAATGCCAACACCTTCCAAAGGAAGAATAGCACTATCAATTTCCTCAATATAGATACATGGAACCATGGATGAATAGAATTCATATCCGAAGGCAACTCCAATTTATAAGCCACATTGCCAACCCGCTCAACAACCTCATATGGCCCAACATACCGAGGGCATAACTTATCCCTTTTACCAAAACACATAATACCCTTCTTAGGTGAAACCTTCACATAAACCCAATTACCCTCGTAAAATTCAAGGTCTCTCTTCCTAAAATCCAAATAAGACTTTTGGCGACTTTGAGCCATTCTCAACCTTTCTCTAATCAACTTCACCTTTTCCATAGCTTCAACCACTAAATCCGGGCCTATAAAGGCCATTTCTCCTAACTAAAACCATCCAACCAGGGAACTACACCTTCTTCCATCCAAAGCCTCACACGGTGCCATTTTGATACTAGCATGAAAACTATTGTTATAAGCAAAATCAATGAGCGGTAGGTGATTATCTCAATTTCTCTTTAATTCCAACACACAAGCCCTCAATATGTCCTCCAAAGTATGAATTATCCTTTCGGCTTGACCATTGGTTTGGGGATGAAAAACAATACTCAACCTCACCTTAGTACCAAGGCCTCTTTAGAATGACCTTCCAAAAATGTGAAGTGAATTGAGCACCATGATTTGATATGATAGATAGAGGCACACCATGCAACCTCACCAATTCTCGAATATACAAATTAGGATAATCTCCGGCATTATAAGTAGCCTTGACCGGTAGAAATGAGCCGACCTAGTCATTCAATCAATAATAACCCGTATAGAATCAAATTTCTTAGGGGTACGGGGCAAGCCAACAACAAAATCCATATTTACATCTTCCCACTTCCAAGTAGGAATATTGATATCTTGGGCCAAACCACCAGGCCATTGATGTTCCATCTTTATTTGTTGGCAATTCGGAAACTCTGACATAACCCTGGCTATGTACTTCTTCATGCCATGCCACCAAATCACCTCTCTCAAATCTCGATACATCTAGGTGGATACCGAATGTATAGAATAATAAGAGTCGTAAGCCTCACTCATGATCACTTTTGTAAGTCCATCGATATCGAGAACACACAACCGATCAAGACACCGAAGCAAACCATCTCCCCCTTGGAAGAAAACCCCAATCTTTCTTTCGGCAACTAACTCCTTCAATTCAACCAAAGATGTGTCTAAATATTGCTTTTCCTTGACATCCACAACCACAGAAGATTCAACTCCCCTTTGAACATGAATACCACCATTAGAGGAGTCCGCCAGTCTGACACCTAATTTAGCCGAACAGTGAACCTATCTCACTATATCCCCCTTGAAGTTAATAAATTAATTCATCGATTATAGGCAACATGTATTTATTCTTAATGGTTACCTTGTTCAATTATCGATAGTAAATACATATCCCTAGTGAACCATCCTTATTTTGTACAAACAACAAAGAATCACCCCCAAGATGAAATGTTTAGCCAAATGAAGTCTTTCTCCAACAAGTATTTCAACTAATTCTTCAACTCATTCGATTCAGTCGGTGTCATATGATAAGGAGGAATGGAAAAAGGTCAAGTATCCGCTCATCATCAAAGTTAGAAGACTTCAAGACACGTTTCATCGCACGACATAAGGGATAATGAAGTGAAACAATTCCTAAAATATCGTCATAGCCTCTCACTCATAGGTATGGTGTACAACACACCTATGAATAAGACTCTACTTGGCGCAGCATGTTGGACTCTGAGGACCATTTATAAACCTACTGCTATGATACCATGTTTGTGACGATCGAGAGTAGGGTCTAGATGCGATGTGGTGAATGAGAACCTGAGAGTCCTCAAATAAGCCATCTTAGCATCAATTTACACATCATTGATTCAGAAGCACACAATTTAACAAGAAACACATAATTCTAAGGGATTTTGGGGCTTTGGACTCAAGCTATGGGGATGTCATTGGGGAAGGGATTTACATGAATCACATAGCACATAACAAGTACGTTCTAAGGTGTGGATAAGTATAACTTAAGCTATGGGGGCAAGAAGGGACTTGGGACTTTCCACATAAGCACATTCTCATCAATTCGTATCATTGTAGCATAAGCATAGTTATAATCAAAACATAAAGTAATAATAACATCTCAAGTAAGTTGGTAATGCGGGAGTACAATAGTATCTGATATGTCCAACAATGCCTCTACATAGAATAAGACGGGGGCTATGACATAACTCGGGCTCACCCTCACGTCATAAGATAGAAAATAAACTAATCAAAACATAAGGTAGAGGGAGGTGGGTCTTGCCCTTGAAATAGAGGGATCACCACTAGCAACGATCCAAGATCACCAAGCTAAACGTCCAAAGGTGGATAGAAATGATCTCCAGCCCCTACATGGTTAGCTCATGTATATAAAGAGTATGGGTTAGCACATATAATGTACTAAGTATACGGGTATGTAATGCATATAAACATGAACCTACAAATTAAGTTAGATGACAAGGGCACATATATATAGAAGGAGAATATAGGAAAGAATAGTATATCAATATGCCATGAAATATGTGATGCATGAAATGTCATAATGCTTAAAGTATAGAGGATGAGACATAATCGATATTACAATCCATGTGAGCCAATACATGAACTCTCGAAGTCAGGCCCCCGCAAGTGGGATTAGGGTGACTACTTGCCAAGGGTAGTCACACCACAGCTTACGACCTAGTCTTTTCGGTGTGATGGCCACCTTCTTTACGACCTGGTCTTTTCATAAGGATTTACAAGTCTTAGCATATCAAGATACCTATACTGGCATATAGTTTACGAGAAAGGAGTGAGACCCTTGGGGATAACCCACTTACTACTCCAATCCCATCAGTGCTCGATTGTCATCCCAAAAGAATACATATATATATATGCATGCTTTCAAATGAAGAATAAGTACTTTCAAATCAATGCAATTCAAGGTTGGGCTAAAAATCCAAAACATAATTCAACTCTTTTCATACTTAGGCTAAAAAGCAAAACAAGAGTTCAAGTATCAAGTGCAAGGGCAAATGCATAGGAGTAGCTCATTAAAGACAAGTACAAGATGGTGTAATCACCTAAAAGTGCCCAAAAACCAAGTCAAGACAAGTTGTGATCACAATCTAGTCATATCTCATGTCTTACAAAAATTAAGTCAAGTTAAGTCAAGTCAAGGTGGGACAAAGTAAAATCAAATTTCAAGTATGCATATGCCATGAATGATGATGAGAATAGCATGAAAAATTATAATTCATAAATTAAACTCATAATAAGAAGAATCCATATGAAATTCATAATTAAATCAACAATCAAAGTTAAATTAACATCGCCCATGCATAGATTTAAAGAATAAAGGGACGTGCATAATTGAACTTTCATAAAACCAATGGAATTCAACAATTTAGGGATTAATTCACTCTAAATCATCAATTAAGTATAGCCCATACTTCAATTTAATTAAAGCATTCATAATTTAAAAGACCTAATTTCAAGGTAAGCATAATTTCATAAAATCAATTGAAGAAATTAACTTTGGGGCTTCATGGTTGAAAGGAGCCATGAATAAATTTCCACATACCTTGATTACCAAGAAGCTTTAGAGAGAAGAGAGATTGAAGAAGAAAGCTTCATTTAATTTCAATTCCAACCTTCAACCCACACCTTGAAGAGAGCTTGATAAGAAAGTGTTTGAAAATAATTCTAAGTGTTTGAGAAAATTTGAATTTGATGAATGAATATAATTTGATTTGGGGGCTTAGGATAGGTTTGAAGGTCTTAAAAGACCTTGGGAATGGGTCAAATTATCAAAAATATCTCAATAAAATGCAACCTGGAAGTTTAACCCATAGCTCTCACGGTTGGTCTCATGGGTCGTGAGCCTCTTCACAGGTCGTGAGGCTCACTGACCCAGCCCAGACAGTCCTTACAAAAACGAGCATAAATTTTTACTTCAAACTCGGAATTGAGTGAAACCAATTTTGTTGGAAAGCTAATTCAAAGAGATTTAATTATATATGTAATGGGCCACCCAGTTAGTCTTGTGCTAAGAGATATGACCAGTTAAATTTGACCCTTCCAACGGTCCATAAGATATTCAATAATTAGAAAACTTTTGCTCCCGCAATCATACGGCAGGCTTCACCGTCCACGAGGATTCACACGAACCATGAACTGGTCCATGGAGCCTCAATTGGTCCAAATCCTTTGTTGGCACCTTCACACGGACTAGTTCACAAGCCTTGAAGCCTCACACGGTCCGTGAACCCCACTTTCTCGTTGATGCGATTTCTGGAACGTTAACCTTATACATAGAACCAATCTTTCGGTTAAGGACATCTCAAAACACCTTAACATGCCTCATGAGAGGTCACATGGACCACTTCACAGACCATGAAGTGGCACACGGTCTGCGAATGTCTCCATGAGGCAGTGCCTTAACCGAATTCAAGAAATGGATCACTGTGCAGGCAGTCTCACCAAAAAGAGCATAAATTTCTCATACAAACTCTGAATTAAGTGAAACCAAATGCGTTGGAAAGATAACTCAAATATATTCAATTTAATAAGTAATAGATCACCTAGTTATTTTCTTTCTAGGAGATATGGAAATTTAAAGTCAGTGCTTTCACAAATATTCATGCAAAATTTAACCAATGTGATTTCTTTGAATACGGTCAGTCAAGAGAGACTCATGAAGCTCATTAGCCAACCTTGGTAAGTTCAAACCAAATCTCAATCAACATTAGCAGGTTAAAAAATTTCTGGGTTGTTACATCAATGGTCTACTCTGTATCAATTGGGCCTGATCTATGGCATCCTTGAGTAGATCCATACTCAACACATTTGTTGAACCCGAGTCAAATCATCCAATGGGTGTTCTGCACCTCCATCCATACAAGACCTCAAATGGTGCAATCTAAATTTTGGAATGGTAACTGTTGTTATATGAGAACTCTGTCAATGGTAAATGTTGGTCCCATCAGCCCCTAAAATCTATCACACAGGCTCAAAATATGTCCTCCAACACCTGAATGGTGCAGTAGAACTGCCCCTCTGTCCGGAGGTGGAAAGCTAAACTCCTACCCAAATAAATCCCAAACCACGTTATAGAGCCTACCAAAAATGGGAGGTGAACTCAGATCCTATGTCTAATACTATAGACACTGTAGTTCATGAAATCTGATAATATCCGTGATACACAACCTGACCAACTGCTTTGCACTGTAGCTAGTTTTCACCGGTAAGAAGTGATCCAACTTGATCAAATGATCAATAACCAACAAAACGGAATCGAACTTACCTAAGGCCATGGGAAAACCTATAACAAAATCCATAGTCACCTGCTTCAATTTTAACTCAGGAATGGGCATCCTCTGCATTGATCCACTAAGCCTTTGGTGCTCATATTTGACTTGATGGCAATTTAAATACCTTGCGATAAATTCAGCTATGTCCCTTCTTATCCCAAACCACCAATAATGTTGTTTTAGATCATGGTACATCTTTGTCACACCAGGATGGATGGAATATCTAGCACAATGGGCCTCTTCCAATATCAATCTCACCCAATGTCCTACCTTCGACAGACAGACTATATTGTTTATCCTCAAAACAACCTCAAAATCAATAATAGCTACCTTGGCATCACCCCTTAAAACGTTTTTATGAATCAACCACAGTCTAGCATCCTCAAACTGATAATAAAAAATCTAATTAAGTAAGGAAGATTTAGCCTCAACAAAAGCTAAAATATTATTAGGAGGATAAATATCCAACTGAACTGAACTTCCAAAGCTAAGGGTGTCACGACCCAAAATTGGGGTGTGATGACACTCACCTAACCCACCAAGGCAAGTTGACCAAATATCTAAATAACTTGACAATAATAATAAATGTGAAAGGTAAACAGTCTATTAAGATAAATAAGCGGAAGAAATTAAACTAGAACCATCTCAGAACTGGTGTCACATGTACAAGCCTCTAAAATACGTAATACTCAATAAAATACAAGTCTCAATGTTTAGTTCTAAAATAGAATAAAACATAATGTGGAATTCTCGAAGGTTTGTTGAATACATAAGCAACTACCTCATAAGTAATCCAGAAGCTTGATCCAACAAAAGATAGTCTAGCTGGGTGGACTGGGCTCACAACCTATAAAAATGTAGCAAGGGGCGAGCACCAAGCAATAGGGTACTCAATGAAATGGAACTAACCTAAAGTAAAGCAATAAAGAACACAAGTAACTTCTTAACGCGAAACCACATACCACCGAACTACAACCCTGCACTCAAACAAATCCCAACATAATATATATATAAATATATACAATATAAACAAATCACCAGAATATAATATAGAATCATCATATAACATTGTGTCCAGAATATTCAAATAATATAAAAGTTATAAGGTGCAATAGTTTTCCAGTCTCATAAGCCATACAGTTGACAATATCAAACATAAATGGAATAAGATGGAGTGGATACTATGAAATCCAAACAATGGGATGTAATATTAAATAATCGTGATGCATGTCTTTCCTACTATACACATCCATTGATAACCTTAGACTAGAACCTATGGGGCCCACACATGAATCATGTATCCGCCAGAACTATTTTCCTTTGACATTTACTTTTATATCTAGCTGGAACCATTTCCAATTGGCTTCTCATTTCTTTTCTTTTTCTTGAGCCAGAATCATTTCCATTTGGCTTTTCATCATCAATTGATCATCAAGCAAGCACATAATAATGGTAACTAGTCATGCTCATGGAAATAGAATGTGCAAGATGTTCATAAGCATTATATATTTAAACTTTAGATGCCAAGTAATCCTCAAATGCACAAGTATTTTCTAAGATACCACCACCCTCATCAAAACCTCAAGATCAACTACAATTAATGAATATTTTTCATCATAAAAGCATAAGTATAAGAATTCACAACACCCACAATGCTCAAAATAAAAACTACCATTAATGCATACAATGATATGATCTAACCCTAATTTCTTTATTCAAATTACTCAATCACATACATATAGAAACATACAAGGTTCAATCATACTTAACAAAAGGTTAGAAGTCCACTTGCCTTAGATAAAGTCTCTAATCTAGCCAAATTCAAAACCTTCCCTTTTCTATGATACTCCAAATCACCAAAATTTATTCAAATATAACATCATAATCACATAATAAATATAATGACACTAAAATCAATCATTTTGGATTAAATGGGCACAATATTGAAAAATCACATGCCAGAAAAGTAGTCAGAATCTGAAAATAAATACATGAAAATATTTTCCAATAAGGAATACAATGGCCTGGTGAAAACCATTTTGAAAATGGAGCTAAAGTGAGGGAGAAATCATCAATTTAAGTTTAGGAAATCAAAGTCCAAAAATCCCCAAATTCCACCATTAAAATCCAAAAATTATAAGTTAAAAATACAAATTAATAATTGAAAATCAATGAAATAGGTTAGAAAATAGTTACCCAATCAGTGTGTCTTGAAAACTCTCTTGAAAACAAAGCTTGAAGTATCAAAAATGGTGAAAATGTCTTGAAATTTGACTTTTAAAACTGTACATTGTTCAGTCATTGTCAAAGCTCCGTGAATGCAGAAGCTAGGGAAACCCTAAAGCTCTGTGAACGCGGATAACTCATCAACAAATGCGGAGTGGATGCCACACGTACTTTGTTAATGCAGGTCCCAGCCTCACGAACATGGAGTCTTAAACACTCAACACTCCGTGAACGCAGTGGGGACCCCACAAATGCAGCATAGAAATTGACCTGATATACATGGCTTGTGCAAACTCACAATCTGGACCCTCAGAATTCATTCAAAACCTTGTGAACACAATCCAAATATGGAACTCTACCTAAAACAACATTCTAGACTCAATGGAATAGTCAGAATTCAAATTTGGAACCTTCGTAGCCCAAAACCCGAGAAGGATCATTTAAACTAGTTTTGAACTCAAAATCTCAAAATATTCTCAGAAGCTCTAGAAAATACAACGAAGCCATTTCTAGCATTAATTTCATCATCCGAAACCACTAGAATAAAAAAAAATTCAATTCGAGCCTTTGAGCTTTGGATGTTGACTAAAGTCAAATCTATGATCCAAAATGAACTAAAATTGCAACTTTGGGCCTAAAATTTTTGTCCTAACTCCAGATTCAGTTATGCAAGGTCTCTTAGACCAGATTCGATATTTAAGAACTGATAGAATTGATTTAATCAATTTCCAATGCACAAAATTTGCAATGACCTCAAAACTCAAAATTTTCAATTTTAAGCCTTTAAAACCCTTTCTTTAGCAAAATTCCAATTTCCAGACTTGACAAACAATTACTCAAGGCAACTTTTGAGAAGGGAAAAATGGTAGTTTGGTTAAAAATGCCAAAAATATCCTTCGAGGTCATTACATCATCCACTACTAAAAATAATATTCATCCTCGAACATGAGATAAGGGGCATACCTGAAGGCTCAAATAACTGAGGGTATATGACACGTATGTCTGACTCAATCTACCATGTAGCCTCACTCTCGAGCCTATGGATCAACTGGACTTTTATTGAAGCGAACTCTTTCATCCTCAACTTTCTCACTTGCCTATCAAAAATAGCTACCAGCTACTCCTCATAAGTCAAATCAAGGCTCAAATAAAATAAATTCATATATAATGACTCCACTTAAGGGTCTAGTCATCAGATGGAGAATTAGATACCTGAAGGCACCTCAACCAATAAATCTCAAACATCATAAGCATTCATTGGAATTTAATAAAAATATTTACGAAAAATAAGAGAAAGGGGGTTATGGACCGATTTAAGCAATGAAGCAACATTAAAAAATAGTAAGAATAGCTAACATATTTTGTACATATGCATACCAATTAATACAATAGATGGACGTAATTGGTACGATTGATTTCCATCAATAGAAAAGAATTCATAATTGTGCAACATATAAAGTAAATGCCTCAAAAGGGCAATAAATACATCGTTTCAAAATAAATACATGATAGAGAAAAAAATAGGTAGAGTTCCAAACTAAGGGCTCACCATAAGTAAAAGTACTAGTTTAGAGCGTCAAGAACTAGCCTCGAGCCAGTAAAGGAGTTCTTGTCCTGCCATAGTTAAACCATGCAAGCAAAATATGTATTAGTACTTTTGGAATGTACTAAGTATGTGAGATGCAATGCAATGCATGAAATTATAATGCAATTATTCGCATTGGGTAGATCCAACTCATATGCCACTTTTCCTACTCTTTTCACCAGCTTATAGGGCACTACATATCTAGGGATCAATTTCCCTTTCTTACGAAACCAGATACTAACCTTCAAGTAGACCCAAACACCAACATAGAACTTAAGTTCCCTTCTCCTACATCAGAGTATGACTTTTATCGACTTTGGGTTGTTTGCAATTTTTCCCTTATGCTTTTAATTTTCTCCATAGCATTCATCACTAAGTGTGGTCCTATTAATGCCACTTCACCAACTTTGAACGACTTGATGGGCGATCTACATTATCTACCATACAGTGACTCAAATAGTATCATCCCAATACTTGCATGGAAGCTATTATTATAGGTAGACTCAAGAAGTGGAAAATATTCATACCAACTTCCCTTAAACTCTAACACACAAGCTCTCAACCTGTCCTACAATGTTTGAATAGTCCTCTAAGCTTGCCCATCGGTTTGGGGATGAAAAGTGATACTCAACTTCACGTTCGTACCAAGTTCTTTTTAAAAGGATCTCCAAAAATAAAAAGTGAATTGCACACCACGATCCTATATGATGGACAATGAGATCCATTGCAACCTCACCAACTCACAGATATACAAGTGGGAATAATCTTCGCTACTAAATGTAGTCTTGATTGGTAAGAAATTAGCCGACTTTGTCATGCGGTCTACTATCACCCATATGGAATCAAAATACTTTTTGTTCTTTGGAAGCCCAACTAAAAAGTCCATGTTGAGTTCCTCCCACATCCAAATAGGGATATTAATATCTTGAGATAGTCCATCCAATCTTTGATGTTCAACCTTCACTTATTGGCAATTGGCGCATTTAGACACGAATTGGGTGATGTCCTTCTTCATTCCATTCCACTAATAAATCTTCCTCAAGTATCTATACATCTTTGCAGTGATAGGGTGAATGGAGTATGAAGAGTTATGATCTTCTTACATGATTAGCTTTTTCAACTCACCATCATTGGGCATGCATAAGCTCCCTTGATATAAGAGTACACCATCTCCCCCTTGTGAGAAAATCTTTATCTTTCCTTGCTTTACCAAGGCCTTCAAATTAACTAAGGTGAGATCAAGATCTTGCTAAGCCTTAACATCATCAATTAAAGAAGACTTGGATCCATGAAGAACCATTGCATCATCATTTCTAGATTCACTCATCATCATGCCCAACCTAGCATACCTATGAACATCTTTAATAGATACCCTTTTTCTATCATCTTCAAGGTGAGACACACTACCCAAGGAAACTCTACTAAGGGCATGGGCTACCGCGTTGGCTTTTCTCGGGTGGTAATTTGCACTTCGATCATAGTCTTTGTGTATATCTAACCACCTTTATTTTCTAATATTAACTTCCCTTTGGGTGAACACATGTTCGAGACTATTATGGTTGATGAAAATATCCACATGGACCCCATATAAGTAATATCTGCAAATCTTCAAGTCAAACACCACCGCTGCTAGCTCTAAGTCATGAATCAGGTAATTCTTCTCATGCACTTTCATATATCTCGAAGCATAAGCATTCACCTTGCCATTTTGCTTTAGCACACATCTCAACCCAATCTTTGATGTATCACAATACACGATTAACCCATGATTACCTTCTAGTAATATCAATATTGTATCCAAAGTTAATTGATCCTTCAATGTTTGGAAACTCCTCTCACACTCGTTCGTCCACCCAATTTAGCTTTCTTTTGGGTCAACTTAGTGAATGGTGACGATATGGAAGAAAAATCTTTCACAAACCTTCTATAATAATCAGATAGGACAAAGAAACTCCTTATATCGGTAGGAGTCAATGACCTTGGCCAATTTCTCACTGCTTTGGTCTTCTTAGGGTTAATATTTATACAATAGCAGGGTACCACATGCCCAAGAAAGGAAACCTCATCTAGAAAGAACTCACACTTGTCAGACTTTGCATAAAGCCTTTGCTCCCTCAGGGGTTGCAATACCACCCTCAAGTGTTCTATATGTTCTTGCTCACCTCAGTAGTAGATACGGATGTCATCAATAAATACCATGATGAAAATATCGAGGTAGGGCTTGAAAACCCTATTCATGAAGTCCATAAAGATAGTAGGAGCATTTATGAGGCCAAACGACATTACCATAAACTCAAAGTGACCATACCTAGTCTGAAAGGCCATCTTAGGGATGTCACTTTCCCTCAACCTCAATTGGTGATTACCAGATCTCAAGTCAACTTTGGAGAAATGTATAGCCCCTTCCAATTGGTTAAACAAACCATCTAAGTTTATAATGACCCGACCTAAGCGCTTATTCGTCATAAGGAAAATGAGATACCCGAAGGCACCTCACCCAAGCCATCTCAAGAATCATAACCATTCCTAGGCATTTAATAAAAATATTTGCGAAGAATAAGAGAAATGGACTATGGACCATTTTAAGCAATGAAACAATATTAAAAAGCAATGAGAATGGATAACATATTTTTTCCATATGCATACCAACTAATTCATAAACGGACATAACTGGTATGGTCATTTTCAATTAAGAGAAAAAACTCCATAATTGTGCAACATAGAAAGTAAAAGCCTCAAAAGGGCCATAAATACATTGTCTCAAAATAAATAATGATAGAGTGGAAAATAGGTAGAGTCCCAAACTATGAGCTCACCACAAGTAAAAGTATTAGTCTGGAGCATCAAAAACTAGCCTTGAGCCGGTGGAGACGTGCCTATCCCAACATGGTTAAATCATGTATGAAAATATGTGTTAGTACTTTTGAAATGTACTAAGTATGTGAGATGCAAGACAATGCATGAAATTGTTATGCCATTATTCATAAGTAAAACATATATACATAGTCGATGGGATTAGTGTAAACTCATGCATGAATAAGGACATGGCTCAATATAAATGAGAGTAAGTACATGAGAAAGCATAAGCAATAAAATTATATCATAGAGTCATAAACATGTGGGAGAAGACTTTGATCGACATTTGAGACAATGTGAGCTACTACATGGAATCCAACATAACCCTCTACGTTGGCACAGAGAGATCACTTGCTGGGTGGAATTCCATCAACTTTGAATGCATCATAATAACATAAATGGCCTAAGTGGATCCACTAGCCTAGCCTGCAAGGGCTCCTATGATGGCACATAGTTAATGAAATAAAGGGTTGCTTCTAATGTTCCCTTACAGAATCCCATCACAATGCCACATATGGTGCTAAATCATCCAATGGATTCTTTAAAACATAACTTAGAATCATAAGTTGCAACCATACGATTAGCTCGAACTTAGGAACCACCAAGTGAGTATTTTCCTTTTATTTTAGGGACCTTTCTTAAACATTTTTAAGAGAATTGTCAACATGTTTATATATTTGACAAATTTAACTTTAAAACTCATCTGTAATTCCCTAATAATCATCATAAATTATGCTAAGATTTACTTGAAAACTAGGTGGACTTAGATTTTATAATGAATAAAATTATAAATCACATAAAACATGAGAAAATTTCTATTTGAAAGACCAATGAAAATTCCCACACTATCATTGGGGTCATCATCAATAGCTCAAACATGCATATACTTGGTAAAATATCATTGGATATCATGAATAGCATGTAATAACTTAAAACATCATAACATCATCATAAGCATGTGTAATATCTTAAAGAAACTTGACGAAAAGGTAAAATACTTAAAAGGGGTATTTATGGATGAAAGGATACCCGAAAATCAACTCACATACCTTGGAAGAACTAGAAAGAAACAAACGTATAGCCTTTGAGATGAATTTTTGAAATCCTAGACTTTTCCTTGCCCTATTCTAGAGAGTTTTGCCTTTGAAATTTTTTAGTAGAAGAATGAAGGATTGAATAAGGCAATTAAGGCTTTGAGGCTGGTATAGGGTCCCTTTTACGATCCCAAAATGACAAGGTTTAGGAATAGAAGGGATGGAAATGACAAAATAACCCCTCATTAAAATTGTCAAATTCAATCTACGAAACCCCACTTATGGGTTGTGGGTCCACCCATGACCCGTAAGTTCTTCTCGTCTTGTAACACACCTGAAACTTACTTTTCCGTACCCTATCCCACAAAACTTTATTATGGACCATCCCTAGGTTTATGGGTCGTGGTTGGACTTGTAGAGTCCTTTTACACTTAATAATGTTTTCCCTTTTTTTGATCTCAATACAGGAACAGATTCTATGGGTCGTGCATCGTATTACGATCCATCTTCTAACACGTAGGTCACCTTCCAAAAAACTCTAAATTTCCTTCATATTTTATTGTCCCACTCATGACCCTATCTACGAACTATAACATAACCTATGGGTCATCACTTGGTCCGTGAGTTACCACACACTTGGAAACTTTTTCTCTTTCCTAAAGTTCATGTTTAAGAACCTAACATACGGACCTTATGTTCACTTACGGGTCATAATTTCCCTCATGAACTTGACTTCTGGTCATTTTTTTGCCCAACCTTTCTGCACCCAAGGCTCTTAAACTGGGGGTTATTACAGTATCTCCCCTTTTGGAATATTCATACTCGAATATACTTAAAGGCAGGCTCTTAGGAGTAAACTAGCAGCTAACAACCTAGTATGCCTATGAAATGCAACTTAAATATCATTTCATATAATTTTCAAAATCCACAGCTTAAACATTTTTTAAAATTGTCCATAAACATAGAAATGAATGCATGCGTGCATTATGTAAAAATGAAATATAAGGAATTAGAGGTTTTAGGAATAATTTCTTAATTCCTTAGGCTTGAGTAGAGTTGAATAGATACAGGTAACGCTTCATCATATCCTCTTCTACTTCCCATGTAACAACCTCAACGTATTGATTTCTCCAAAGCACTTTGACAGATGCAACTTTTTTTTTCCTTAGCTTTTTCACTTTCTTGTCGAGGATCTCAACCGATACTTCTTAATAACTCAAATCCTCTTCAATGTTCACATCATGCAAAGGAACCATGGAGCTTGGATCACCTATGAATTTCCTCAACATCGACACATGGAAAATCGAATGAATCAAAAGCATCTCATTGGGTAAATCCAACTCATATGCCATTTTTCCTCCTCTTTTCACCACCTTTTAGGGCCCTACATATCTAGGTCTCAATTCTTCTTTCTTACCAGACCATATCACACCTTTCATCAGAGAAACCTTCAAGTAGACCTAATCACTAACTTGGAACTCAAGTCCCCTCTCCTAACATTGGAGTATGAATTTTTTTGACTTTGATCTATTTGCAAATTTTTCCTTATGCTTTTAATTTTCTACATATCATTCATCATTAAGTATGGTCCTATTAATGCCACCTCACCGAATTCAAACCGCCTGACGGGCGATCAACATCGTATACTATATAACGCATCAAATAGTGTCATCTAATACTTTCAAGGAAGTTATTGTTGTAGGCAAACTTGATAAGTGGCAAGTGTTCACCCCTACTTCCCATAAACTCTAACACATAAGCTCTCAACATGTCATCCAATGTTTGAATAGTTCTCTCGGCTTGCCCGTTGGTTTGGGGACATAAAATGGTACTCAATTCATATTTTTACCAAGTCTATTTTGAAAGGATCTCCAAAAATATGAAGTGAATTGGACACCACGATCTGATATTATGGACAATGGGATCCCATACAACCTCACCAACTCTCAGATATATAAGGGGGCATAAGATTCCATACTAAATGTAATATTGACTGGTAAGAAATATGCTAAATTTGTCATGTGGTCTACTAATATGGAGTCAAAATACTTTTTAGTCTTTCGAAACCCAACTATAAAGTCCATGTTGATCTTCTCCCACTTCCAAGTAGGGATATCAATGTATTGAGCTGGGCCTCCCAGCCTTTGATGTTAAACCTTTACTTTTTAGAAATTAGTGCATTCTAACATGAATTGGGCGATGTCCTTCTTCATCCCATTCAACCAATAAATCTCCCTCGAGCCTCTATACATCTTTGTAGTGTCGGGGTGAATGGAGTTTGAAGAGTTATGAGCTTCTTGCATGATCAACTTTTTCAACTTACCATCATTTGGCACACATAACCTCCCTTGATATCAGAGTGCACCATCTCTCTATTGTGAGAAAACCTATATCTTTCCTTCCTTCACCAAGGCCTTCATATAAACTAAGGTAGGATTAAGACATTTCTTAGGCTTAATATCATCAATCAAGAAAGACTCAGACCCATGAATAACCATTGTATAATATTTTTGGATTCACTCATCCTCACTCCCAACATAGCCAACCTATGAACATCTTTAGCCAACTCTATTATTCAATCATCTTCAAGGTGAGACATACTACCTATGGAAACTCTACTAAGGGTATCAACTACCAAATTGGCTTTCCCCATGTGGTACTTCACGCTCCTATCATAGTCTGTTAGTAGCTCTAACCACCTTCGTTGCCTCAAATTAAGCTCCATTTAGGTGAACACATGTTGGAGACTCTTGTCGTCGGTGAAAACATCCATATGGACCTCATACAATTAATGTTGCTAATTCTTCAAGGCAAACTGTAACGCCCTTACTATTAAATCATGTACGCAGTTTCAAAAGGGTGTTTCGTTGAGATAAAATCAACCCCTACTTCATAACTCTGTGACTCGAATTTGCGTCATTTGAGGAATCGATTTTCTTGAATCGTCGAAAAGGAAAGGGGGAGGGGTGGTCTTAGTATTATTTGGTTTATGTTTTATGAAACTTTATATATTATTCAAGTAATCCATAATAATATGGATTAAGGTGTGAGGATAAAAAAGAAAAAGGATTGGAAAAAGAAGTTTTGGGCAGCCACCATTTTATTTTGGGCAGCCTTAACCTAGTTTTATTTTTATATATATTCCCTATAAGGTAAGTCGGTTCCACACTTGTTTTAAACCTTATAAAATCCCTCAAACCTCTATACACCACAGAAAGAATGAAAACAACTTGTCCCTTTGAGCAAAATATCAAGAAACCCTCACCCTTTGGTAAGTGGCTAATTTCTGTCTTGAATCTGTGTAGTGTGTAGTAATTGTGTGATATCTCATTGAATATGGATGATCTGTTAGTTTTTAAATATTTTTTGAAATAATAATGCACATACCTACAACTTTTATGTTTGTGTAAAACTATAAATCTGTTTTTATGGTACTGAAAAAGGAGACGCAACACAGAGAAAGTTTCTGGCCAGTTTTCTGTTTGAGAAGCCTTTTAAGTACTGCTGTTAGTATTTTAAGCATATATTGATGTGCGATCTATAGGTTTCGATGTTTATTGGTTATTTGAAACCCCAAGACATGTATATACAACTCTTATGTTCATGTTATGATCAAATTTGGTAGTTATGGATTCAAAACAATGGATGCAATTTAGGACAAGTTCTGTCCAGATTCTTGACATAGAAATCCTTTGTGTGTTCCTGTTAATGTTCCAATTATAAATTCTTGTACAAAAGGTATTTTGTAATGATTATTGATTTTTTGAAACCTAAATTAATATACCTACAACTTGTATTTATACTTTAATGCTTGGTTTTCCCATTTACTAATTCAAAATCTAGTTACAATGCAAGGCAGTCAAGATGCCCAGAAAGGTGTGATTTGAAAGAATGAGGCTCACTTTTGGTATCTATATTGTTAGTTTTTACCTGTTGAAAGTGATGAATATTGAATGATTGTTTGAATTGAGTAATAAGGTGCTTACACTCTTGTACAATCTTAAAGGAATTATTTGAAGAAGTGAATGTCGTGTTGGTCCACGACTTGAACTCGGTAGGGTCGTTGTGTGCTAAAAGGTTAAGGTTCGTGTAAAAGCAC